>CABFVZ010000698.1:266295-278204 GCA_902151445.1 Timema monikensis | reverse complement strand
ATACTGTGAGAGTCACATCGTTATATACCTCTATATCTTCCTCCAATATACTGTGAGAGTCACATCGTTATATACCTCTATATCTTCCTCCAGGATACTGTGAGAGTCACACTGTAATAAGCCTCTATATTTTCCTCCAGGATACTGTGAGAGTCACTTCGTCGTAAGCCTCAATATTTTCCTCCAGTATACTGTGAGAGTCACACTGTCATAAACCTCTATATCTTCGTCCAGTATACTGTGAGAGTCACACTGTAATAAGCCTCTATATCTTCCTCCAGGATACTGTGAGAGTCACACTGTCATAAGCCTCTATATCTTCCTCCAGGATACTGTGAAAGTCACACTGTCATAAGCCTCTATATCTTCCTCCAGGATACTGTGAGAGTCACACTGTAATAAGCCGCTATATCTTCCTCCAGGATACTGTGAGACTCACACTGTAATAAGCCTCTATATCTTCCTCCAGGATACTGTGAGACTCACACTGTAATAAGCCACTATATCTTCCTCCAACATAATGTGAGGACTGCCAGTTGTACCAAACTAATTTCAAGCAAGAAATGTCAGGTCACGGTTACTTTAGAGTTCATGACATATTAATCATTATTTTTAACACATTAGAATTATAAATAAAATACGCCAGTAAATGCTAAGGGGTTTGAACACACGATATCCAGTTATATATAGTATGACATTGGTAGGAAGAACAATAGACGTTAGTTACTGAATCTACTAAAACCATTTTAATAGATTCATACATCAATTCATGTTATGAGTATCTGTCACTTTTTATATATATAATTGATAACTAAAGAATAGCATAAATAATAAATTAAAATGTTCTCAATGTAAGCCATAAAAAAATATGTTTAAATTGTGTCTACTGTTCCTCCAACCAAAATCAGGGTATAGTTCAGTTGAGCTACCATTTTCAAAGCCAAGACCCGATTATTTCATCAGGAGCTTATAGAGATAATGAACCACTTCTTAAATGTTTATTGGTTCAACCACCAAGTATTTCGTAGCTAATGCTGCTCTCCTTAGGAAAATGGCATTTAAATAAGTGAAGTAATGTACCTTTTATAGGTTTTTATCTTGTCTTGAAGCGTATTTAACAACGAATTATTTTGCACTTTTGGATCAACTCAAGAACAAACATTAGTTATGAAAAGTTTAAACTTTAATCTTAGCTAAAAAAAAACTACACAATTGGGTTAGGTTCTACCATTGGTTTTAAATATTGAAAATTTACGTTGAAACACATTTTCAACTTAACGCAATAGGTTGTTGAATCGATAACCCGCCTCGGTGGCGTAGTTGGCTAACGCGCTTGTCGGGTTGAGCTCGACTGCTGAGGACGGGGAGATCGAGGTTCGAATCTAGTTCGGGTGAACTGGGGGTGGCTTTTCCTAAATGGTTTTCCACTCTCCCTTCACGCCAACAAATGCGGGTTCTCTTCCTCTAATTCAACCTTCCCAATTCCTAATCCATTAGTGTAATTAGTACTTAAAGCGTATAACCCGAACGGGTAGTAAGACGTGGTGCTAAAGAATATTGTTGAGTCGATAAAAAAAAAAGACCGTCCCAATGATTGTGATTTCACTTAAAAATTTAACGATCTATTAATAATACATTCAAGAGAATTTAACGTGAGTTTATACGATGAGGCGTGGGTAGACTCGGCCTAAGTAATAACTTTTTTCTTTGACGACATTAATTGTATCTACTTTTTTTTCATAACAAGAAATGAAAGACGTTGGTGCCATTGTAAAGGCCAAGCCCTGTGGGTTAAAGGTTGCAAGTAATACAGACCAACCATTTCCCCGCCTCTCGGCTTTTTTAGAAGTGAAAGAGGGGAAAGAGGGGGGGGGGATCCCTTAGTCTCTTACTACCATAAAAAAAACAGTGAGCTATGCATAAATATTTACAGCAACTTTTTTGTATGATCTATTATATCAATTCATAATCATACTATTCGTGTTATTTATTTGTTACGAAATAATTTCTACTTTCTAATTTAAATTGAAAATAGGTTATTTATGGTCCCCCCATAACAAAGAGCTAGGGGCCCCTATCAATACGAAGACAGAAACAATATTCTTATTTATTTCGTGGATCTTGTTATTCTAGTTCACGATGGTAGAGGCCTATATTAGATTTTTATGTCAAATAACATATTAATGTTTCAACGAGTAAGTGGAATAATTATTAAAAATTATCACATTGAACTTAAGTAGCAAACTCTTTGGTCCTCTAATATTTAAAACATGACGTCGAAAAATATTACGTTTATAAAATAATAAGATAAAAATGGAAATCAAATAATTGTGTTGTTCAATAATTCAATTATCCAGTTTGTCCTCATATTTTATTGTTGTATTTGTTTGATATAAAGGAAACATTTCAAATTCTTCTTGATTAGTAGAACTAGGCCTAATGATTCTGAGTTGATTTTGATAGACTCATTATTTAAAGTTCCTTGTTTAAGGGCTTTCCCTTTTCTTTATTCGTTACCATTTTACTATATTATTATTATTATTATTATTATTATTGACAAATGTAGCTTTCATAATTTTATCTGTGAAGCCTGAGTCTTTGTTATCCAACAGTGAAGGGTGTTCTTATATACAAAATTAGGGTACAACATTATAATTATCATCGTGGATGCTATCAATTAAAGTTATAAATATTATTAAAAACGTTAATTTGGCTGATTGGGATTATTATTTATTAAAATTTCTTCATTTTTCTTTTTTCATCTAACACATTTTTGGATAAATCTATATTATACACGTATTATAAACGTACGTTGTTTACGACATGAATTAATCATAATCTAATATCGTTTTATTTAGCCCCGCGTCTTACTACCCGTTCGGGTTATATGCCTACGTACTAATTACGCTAATGGGCTAGGAATTGGTAAGGAAGAATACAGAAGAAGTGAACTCGTATTTGCGTGGAGGGTAGAAACTATTTAGGAAAAATCACCCCCAGTTCACCCGACCGATTTTTGAAGCTTGATCTCCCCATCCTCGGCAGCCTAGCTCAACACGAAACTAGCACGTTAGCTAACTACGCCACTGAGACGAGTATCATCTAATATCGTAAAGTGATTTAGACTCAACTTTAAACTACTGTCTACGCCTCTGTACAATATATTTACTGTTGCTGGCAACTCACCAATATTTAAATCTTCTGACACATTAGTTATAGAAAATAGATCCTGATAAGCTTTCGCTTATTTATAAAAAGATTTTTAAACTCAAATAGATAGGTCTATTAATAATCTGAATGTCTTAGACGCTGTGAGATGAACAATATCAGCCTTCTCTTATAGCCTTGCACTTTGTGAACCACGTCTTACTACCCATCCGCATATCTACACTACTGGAGTAAAGAGGAGTAAGGTAGAATTTTAGAGAAAATTTAACCACGTTTGTGTGTAGTAACAGTGGACAATCAGTTTGTAAAATTCATCCTCTGAGATTCTAACCCTGACATAGTGGACCAGAGTGTATGATAACAAAGGCTTTGAAAAATAAAACAAATTGTTTGTCCGTAGTGTTACAAAATATCACCAAATCTAAACTATTGGCAGTGGAGGAGAAAAGAAGGATTTAAAATAAAGTGTACCCTCATTTGCGCGAAAGAAAAGCGTAAAACCCTAGGAGAAAAATCCGTCACTGTACACAGCCAAGATTCGAACTATCTCATCACCTAGTCTATTTCGAGAATGATGCGATCGATCAATCGTGCCGAGGAGTGAGATATGGCAACATCCGTCGCGTGTGAACGGCTCACAGCTGGGGTCACGTGGTAACGCTACTACAGCCTATCTCTTGTCGCGAGATGTTGACCTCTCTGCCCTAACCTCTGTGAACCCCGTTCATAATCTCTATGGGCACCAATCAAGGGCAGGGTCTCAAGACATCTTTACCAACAGGGTTGCCATACTTCTTCACCAAAGCTTCTGACAAGATTATCGAGGCTACGGCTACACATTTTGGTTTTCTACGAGATTTTCTAAAATAATTATCAATAAGCTATCTATAAAACCCGAAACGATGATCACATGGTATAATGCATCACTCTTGTGGACTGGAGTGCTGATTACGGACAGATCGGGCCTCGAATCCGGGTTGGGTGTACTGAGCGAGGTTTTTCTTAAAAGGTTTTCCATTTTAGTTTCACGCAAATTTGGGTACATTTCCTCTAAAATCCATATTCTATCAGCGTTCTATGAAAGCTTATTGTCCAAAAGGCTCCTAGGACGCGGTCAAGGGTGGACCGGGCCACCACAACTATTTAAAACTAAAATAAAACTATGCATTCAATTTTAAATGTGTGTTCATATTATATTTCAATTACAAGTTCTGGGGGTTCCCTGAATACGTCATACAGCCCACGATGGCATCATATATTTGTTGGTGTTGTTTAAAAAACCTTTCTTAAGCCAAACATACAGGTATTTTACTGAATGTTTGTAATCCACACAAGAAGCGACGGGAGGAGCAGTTTGCAAACTTGAATACCAACTAAACATACTTCTGGCCCTGTTTTACAGCTTAGAAGCACTTAGCTCATGACATTACAAAGTAGAAACTGATGTTTTAAATGGTCTGAAGAGTTCCTGAAATTGGCTCAGGATTAAATAATTTACTAATAATACAAATAAAAATGCTCGCCTCCCACCGCCACTTCCACTGAAGGGTTGCAGACGTTTAGAAATCACGCATCACGCATTATTTAACAAGTCGTTTGAGATTTTTTAATGGCATTTTCAATAAAATGTAGAAAAAAATATTAACAGGTTTCTGGACAGTTAAAAATTTAAATTTTTAATTTAAAATTAAATTAACTACGCTTCACGCCAAAAAAAAATGTACTTTTGAAATTAAAGTTAAAGGTTATAAACCTAGATCTAGTCCAGCTCTATCAAATAAAGCCGTGTTTTGATAGCGTCTCAACAAAACATATTAAAATAATGGCGATTGTTTTATAGGTTTTGTTGTAAGTTTTCACTCAATTTTTAAACACACTAAACTTTTTAACTACTCAGAACTTTCGCCCACATTTTGTGGTGAAATAAAATAGTTTTATATTTCTCAGTGCTCTAGCATTTAGCACCCTTAAAATACGTCATATTTGTAGTCCCGGGCTGATTGGAGGCTGTAGTCTCCCCCACGCAATGCTAATTGTTTTTTTATTTAGCACTGCGTCTTACTAACCGTTCGGGTTACGTGCTCATGTATCAATTACACTAGCGGTTTAAGGTATGGGGAAGGTTATATTTATAGTAAGTGTACTCACATTTGAATGGAGGGAGAGAGTAAACCATTTAGAAAATCCACCCTCAGTAAACCTGACCGAGATTTGAACCCCGATCTCCCCGTCATCGTCAGTCTAGTCTACTAAGAGAGTGACTCGTTAGACCTTGCGGCCACCGAAGCGGCTCAGTAGGGATTTTAGCGTTAACAGATTTCTTGTCATCTTCCTTTGGGGAGACCTCGCCACAAACTTTACCTCAACAGTCGTAAGGTAAGATCACAGAACAGAGCTGGACCCCCTGACTCGTGAACTGGAGTGCCTTGAAACCAGTGAATCACTATTTATAGTCTGTTGAAGTATGCAGTAGTAAAATGTGTGTTGTCCAATCACATTAAACTAACGGAGTCAGTATGAGAAGGGCAGAATTATAGGAAATGTAGGCACGGAAAAAAGTGGGAACTATTTCTCAGAAACACTTCCGGGATACGAGTTCCGACCTCCCAGCTAGCAACAAGCCAGTTGAAACTGATGCCTTTGTTAGGATGCACACTGGTGTGGGATGGTTGACTTTATTGCAGGAGGGATGACCTTGAACTGTTCAAATCCTGGTGAGGTCTCTCATTGTAGTTTTCTATTCACTCTTCCTGAGAATACTGAAACATTTAATATTCCTTAGGTTAAGTGCTTAGATTTAGAAATAAAGTTATTACTGTATCTAAGTTTAGTGTCAAAACGGGGGATTGACATTTTTACTGCAACACATCTTATTTATTACCCGTCCGGTTTATTGGAATTTAATTAAACTAATGAATTAGTTGGAAGGAAGATATAATTTAAAGGAAATAAACCAGCTTTGACATAGGTTTACCAATTTAAGAATTGGCTAGTATGTTTTTGCATACTTTTATAACTAAATTTGGACCTCGTCGCTGTGAGCTCTCAAAATATTTGTTCTTACATTTCTTATGCATACAATGTACTGTACATTAAAGTAACAAATTAGTTTATTCACCGATTAGAAGTTTCGCCCGTTGTTTGAAAGGCTAAGCCACCAATCTCTATCAAATTAGGACGATCAGCAACTGGCTGCCATCATTTTGAGATCCTCCCTGTACAATCCTGAGATAACTATGACAATCACAAACTAATTATGGTGATTGTTTTGTTTAGTCTTTGAAAAAATTACCTAGTCCACAAACTGAGTGCATAAACAAATGCATTCCATTGACAACACGATTTGACATAAGCATGATCATAATATGAGTGGAACAAATTAATTTAAATTGATGTAGAAACATTTCACCAACGAGCATAAGAAGATAGACTGGTCTCGCTCGGTCACAGAAACATTTCACCAACGAGCATAAGAAGATAGACTGGTCTCGGTCACAGAAACATTTCACCAACGAGCATAAAGAAGATAGACTGGTCTCGGTCACAGAAACATTTCACCAACGAGCATAAGAAGATAGACTGGTCTCGGTCACAGAAACATTTCACCAACGAGTATCATTATTTCCCAAAGAGAGTCGCGGCTCCCAAGCTGTGTCGCCAGAATGTGTTTATTTTATTGTTATGTCGCTCCTAGATAAGGGCTAGTTTAGACTTCTATTCTTAGATATGTATTCCCCATTATAATGAATCAAATTTAAGATAATATTTAGTTTTTGTAACCGTTTATTTTTACATATTCTTCTTCCTTTAAGAAATTAGTTTTCCATCATATCTAGAAGGGTTTTTTTTCTATTAGTTTAGTAAATATTTTGGGCCCCCAACCCCATTTCCAAACACTCAACAGCTGGTTCTTGGATTTCAAACTTTCCAACTTGTATGGCTGGCTATGTGGGCTGATCTTACAAACCTGGCGAATTTAAATTTTCTTCGATGCCAAAAATTAGATTTTATAATTATTTTGAAAACATATCAAGCTGCTTCCCTCCTTTCCTTTCTTTTAATTTCCAAAATTACAAATTTGAAATTTCAAGACTTATTTGTTTATACTATATATATTTTTCACGTGCCTACTAAATTTCTACTTTTAGCCATATTGAAGATATTGTTTTGTATTAGTTAAGCTCTTCCATTTCCCGGGATTCTATTTATGTTCAATGTGTTCAAACATAATTCGGCTATTGGGGAAGGTCTATACACTTACACGCAGAATTTATATTACCTCTTTCCCCCAAATTATTGTCTTTATTAGCATTGGGAATCTTAAGTAGACACACCCTACCCCTTTTACGATCCTTCTTTTTGAAATAAAGGAGTTTTCAGACCTTTTTACTGTTTGAGATGGTCCTTTTACACGCCTGACCAATTCCAATCATCTAACACTATAAGAAAAGGTTTATTCTTATGGATTTGGATATTTTGAGAACCCCATTTCACTAGCCCCCTTTTAGAAATTATAGTATTTAACATTTATTTGGTTATTGGAAGTGATCCTTCTAAATTCTGACAAATTTAAATTTTCTACCTTATTTCAAAATTTGTTTTTACTTGTACACTTTCATTCTCTACTTCCAAGACTCCCATTTTGAAATTTAAAGTTTTAAGATGTTTATTGTTTTGCAGAGTAATCCCTATACTTGACTGCCAAATTTAAATTTTTACCACACCTAAAAGTGTTTTTCTTATGTATACAAATGTTCCCGTTTTCCAATTAAAACTCTAACTTTATCAGCCCATAATCACTGTATTTTAGAGAGGTAATTTTACCTGATTTTCAAATTTCATTTTTACACCACACAGGGAAGTGATTTTAAGATTTATTTGGCCACCTGAAGTTGTATTTCTATATGTCTGCCAAATTTTAATTTTCTTCCTGATCTACGTTTGATTCTAATTGTAGGATCCCCCACTTCCCGGAGGCTCATTTTGAAACTATAAAATTTTAGAATTTTCTATTTACGTGGGACAATTCCGCTACCTTCTTTCTAAGAAAAGTGTCAAGTTTCCAGACCCAGGGGTCGGGGAAGTACGGTGATGAGGGAGTGGGTTTCACCATTTATCTACATACATGTGGTGTCTGTTGGTCCTCCAAGGGCTCTTTACCCCCCTTGCCGCTATCCTAGAGCTTAAATGTGGTATGGACTTTTAGTGTTTATAAAAATTAAATTCAAATAAATTAAAACCGCGTCAGAGCAAACCCCATTGGTCGAAAATTCTGGATAATCCCAAACATTTTTTTGAAAAACGGGATGGAGAGTGGATAAGGGGAAATCAAAGTAAGTCCAATTGAATGTTGTTTGTTGAAAACAAACTTAAAGTGAAAGGTGGGGATGTAGGAAACGAGAGTTAAGGTGGGGAAGTAGGGAACGTGAGTTAAGGTGGGGATGTAGGAAACGAGAGTTAAGGTGGGGATGTGGGTCTGAGAGGAAATGCCAGGTTTTTTTTGCAGTTCTTATAGCAAAAATTGGTTTTGGCCAAAATTAATAAAATATTGCTCCAGTAGTAATGTCAAGTTTTATTTTCTTCGCGTGGTGATATCAACATTTGTTGAATATTGGTCTGTCATAAGCACAGCGACGTTAGATGAGAATTCTTTTAAATGAACAGTAAACGTTGTCACTAAATTCCAGGACATTCTTAGCGAGTATTCAACATCTGTTGATATCATCGCGTGAAGAAAATTAAACTAAACGTGTTCCCTGGAGCAATATTCTGTTTATTTTGGACAAAGAAATGTTTAGCTATAAAAACTGCAATAAAACTGGTCTTTTCTCGCGTCCCCTACATCTCACCTTAATATTTACATGTTGTAGTCAATACAATGTATTTTCCTGTAAATAAATATAATTACAATAATATAAAGAAATATTCTCGAAATATAAAACTACAGAACATGATACATTCTCAACATAGGTTAATTTAATTACTTTTTTACTCACTCAACATTAATTTAAATATTGTTAAAATACTCCGTCTCTGGAGAGCTGTTCTTTACTCTCCCGGTTAATATTGTTAAAATACTCCGTCTCTGGAGAACTGTTTATTTACTCTCCCGGTAAATATTGTGAAAATACTCCGTCTCTGGAGAACCGTTCTTTACTCTCCCGGTTAATATTGTGAAAATACTCCGTCTCTGGAGAACCGTTCTTTACTCTCGTGGTTAATCTCAATGTTTGCTAATCCTAATGTTTCGGTCCAAATTAGTTAGGATGAAGCTCTACTGTAACAGTCGGGATCTATCTTAGCGTAAGCTTTTCAGCAATCTTGCAGCAATCAGTAAATATGTTCATAAAATAAACATCTAATATAGCTGAGAACTTACAGCGAGCTTGAGATAAGAAGTTTCATATATTTCTTTCCCCTCTTTATTATTGATATGACAAAGGGTGGTTGTAGGTGAAAGGGAATATAAGCCTAGTCAGAATATAGAAGTAGTTCCAGAATAAGACACAGATCATTGTATTTTAAGGCTCGGGTACTTAGCGAGACAAGGCAGTGCGCTCTAGTGTTCTTACCAGCGAGAAAAGATGAAAACTTTCCAAGTGTGCTCAGTGAGCCGTTGGTTGGTTAATATTATGATAAGATGCCAGAGCAAAGGTTGTGTCAGTTTCAGCAAACATGTTTACCGACCGTTCGTGACTAAACAAATACGCGAACTCGCCAGACGTTTGTAATCTCTTCAATATTTGTTAAACTCTTCCTTTGGACTGTGTCACACTTCATACAATACTCGTGTAGCAACAAGTTCAAGTGGCCGGAGAAAGTTGGGGTTCGGGGGGGATCGTACCCCTTGGAAATACTCCTGGAATTATTAGAACACCCTCCCCATATTGGGATGGATGTAACGCCAGCCGCTAATAATAGTTGTACACACCTCCTGACCTTGGAATTGTTGGACTCCTCTCTTTGGGGGTTTCTCATTGGAGAATAAAAATTTAAACAAACTAAATTATAAGGACGTATAGTAACAGTCAAATACATAAAACTTTGGTTGGAAATTATACCAGTGTGTCAAGAATGTCAAACACCATTAAACCATATTATTCTTAATATTCAATAATCACTTTTAATTGGAATATACATATATACATATATACATACATTCATACATACATACATACATACATTCATACATACATACATACATACATTCATACATACATACATACATACATTCATACATAAATACATACATACATACATACATACATTCATACATAAATACATACATATATATATATATATACATACACATACATACATACATACATACATACATACATACATTCATACATACATACATTCATACATAAATACATACATATATATATATATACATACACATACATACATACACACATACATACATACATACATACATTCATACATAAATACATACATACATACATTCATACATAAATACATACATATATATATATACATACACATACATACATACATACATACATACATTCATACATACATACATACATACATTCATACATAAATACATACATATATATATATATACATACTACATACATACATACATACATACATACATACATTCATACATACATACATACATTCATACATTCATACATACATACATACATACATACATACATACATTCATACATACATATATATATACATACACATACATACATACATACATACATTCATACATACATTCATACATTCATACATACATATATATATATACATACACATACATACATACATACATACATACATTCATACATACATACATACATACATACATACATATATACATACATACATTCATACATACATATATATATATACATACACATACATACATACATACATACATTCATACATACTGTAATACCCCCCTCTCCCTGTACCCCGTAGCCCCAATTTATTTAATTTTATAGAAACGCCCTTGGCTGGTCTCAGACTAAGAGGAGAGGGGGATCTAGAGTGCAATTATTATTATTGTTCGCATATTATCCTTCCACCCCTATGGGCTATTCAAACATTTAACTAAACCAAAGGGTATGGTTTATAAAATGTACCCGCATTTGCCTGGAGTTAAAATGGGAATCATTTAGGTGAAGCCATCCTCAGTATCCTCTGCGTGATTTGATCACTACAGTAACTAACCAGATTAGATTAAGCTTGCAGTAACTAACCAGATTAGATGAACCTTACAGTTAGTCCACTAGTCTCCATTACTGGTGAATACTTCCTGGTTGTTGAAGTATCGCAACAATAAATGTCTGGCCTAACGATTCATTAGTTATTTATTATTTTGGAAATCCCTGGTTCCCGAATGGCGGCCACTATAAAAAAACACAAGAGAATATAATTTGGGGAAGACCTATATTTCTCCCAAATTTGATTGAAACCGTCTTGTTGGTTTAGTTTTAGATACGAAGTCTAATTAAATTCATTTTAGTTGCATTCCTTGAACTCCATTCACAACATTTCGGGAAAATTCACACGTTAAGTAAACAAGTAATATTCTAAGAACTCATTGCTCATAAAACTCGTGTTTCATATTAAATTTTTTTTAATTTTTTTCTCAATGATTACACATTACCTTACAGTAAGATAGCCTAAATACCTGAAGAAATAAATTGGGTGCAATAAAGCGGTGAGCTCCATGCGCATAGACATCGTTAAGTCTGTTCATT
>CABFVZ010000698.1:250905-266064 GCA_902151445.1 Timema monikensis | reverse complement strand
TACCACTTTAAAAGAACAAATAAAAATAATTTGGTACCAACTGAATAACACGAATGATAAAACTGAAGTCATTATTTAAGTCACATAGGCCTCAATCATTATTTTTTGCTTTAATCAGAATTTTAATTTTTCTAAATAAAACACTTCATTGACTGTTTGGTGGTGCTAAGTGTACTTACATACATTTTTTGAGGGAAGGGGGAGGCAGACAACCCCTGTCCTCCCCCCCACCCCAACCACCCCGGTTAATGACTTTCGTGCCCTTGAGTGTCAATATTTGGTATGAAAGAGTAAATAAAACTTTCAATTGGCAGGTAAAGATTTATTTATCTTAAAATACACATTTTGGAAAGTAATCTGTTTTGTTACACCTACACAGTACACAAAGTCACCCGCTTCAAGGCAGTATTGTTAAAGGCAGGGGTTCCCAACTGGTGGCCCGTGATACCTTCTTTTGCGGCCAACTAATTAATTGTAGAAGTAATCTAGTAAAGTTGATGTTTTTAGCAAAGAAACAGAAAGTTTTGACTTGCGTCTGAAAAACCCATGACAGCTCCAACTTATGTTCATGTTTACTATCTTCCTTACATCCGCTGTATTATATTGACGTATCAAAGGTAGTATATTTAGTAGGGAATTTATATTTATATGTGAACAAACATGTTTCAATTACTGCTTCTTATTTCATTCACAGTTAAATATCTGCTCTCGTTTTTATATAACTTGACAGAAATTATCTGATTATGATGTGGCTCGTCATCAACTCGTGGATTGAATTGTGGCCCACGGGCACTTAAGTTGGAAACCCCTGGTCTAAGGCGTCACTCTAGCAATAGACCGGCGGTATTCAACCGGGGACACGCGTACCCCTGCAGGTAGGCCTACACAAAGACATCTTAGGGAGTACTTAAAATCATACGGTATATATATAATTTAATACTAAACAGTGAATAATCAGGACCTGATCTATCGCTAGCCACAATAGAGCCGGATGTAAGGACTTGCATTATGAACCAACAATTTTGGGACCGAAAGTTGAAGAATAGGAACAAAGAAGGTTGAATAGCACTGAAAGAGACTCATTATGACTGTGTATTACATTCCTCAATAATATCTTCCCATGCATGTAGATAGCGCGGAAAGGTTGTTTATCAAAGAATGCTCGAAATCCGTCGTTAAGTTTTGTAAAATGTCGATAGTTCCGGCCAGTTGTTGTAATCTCAACTCTGTCCGTGTCTGGATCTTCTCAACACTTTGTCGAAGGTTTGTTTTCCACCACGTTGGGTGAAGAATTGTGTGGGGGTGCCATCAAATATGTTCAAGGTGTTGCCGGATTGGAGATGAAACCTACCATCGGCGAAATGATAACTAAAGATGAACTAACAGATCTCATGTACAAAATCACTTGCTCTCAGGACACCGTTCAAGGTCATTCATGGCCGTAGGATGAACATTTGTGTGCATTGCAACGGACGATAAAAACGCAGCTAATTATTTCAACGATGTAAACATCGAAGAAGGTGTGCCACTGTATAGTTATGTTGAGTTAGAAGTGCCGCTGTACAGTGATGTCGAAGCAGGGATGCCGTGCGGTTACAAACTAGACCACCAATCATCGCTCTTCAGTGAGAACACGAATGGAGCTATTGCTACGAGCGGCAGCAGCATTTTTACTAACGCTCACGTAATAATATTTTAAATACGTCTGACAAAATTAAATATTTCAAGGAGTTATGGTTTGAACCAAATGTTTCCAAATGTTAAAGAAGCAGGCGGGCACAGGAAAAGAAAGAAAGATTTTGGTTGTAAAAACTACAAAAATACGGAGCTGACTGGCGTTCCTCCCAGCCAACCTTGGCAACCGGGAAACGGTTTTCAGCACAGTGGCGCCACCAGGATCAGGGGAGAGGGGAGTCGTAGTCCCCCCAGAAAGTAAAACACAAGACGGCCCGAGGTGGCCGTAATATTTAGCTCGCTCAGGACATCAAAGGCGTGTGTCGGTGGACACGCTTTGTCACTTTGACGTGTAGGTTAGGGTTCAAACTTAGTCACTTAGCTAAAGGTGATTTTTTTCTTAAATTATTTCCCACTCTTATCAGTGATAGTTCCACTAATTAAAAAATAGCTTAGTATTAACCGTAGACTACTAATTAAAAAATAGATTAGTTTTAACCCTACCAATTAAAAACTAGCTTAGTCTTAACCCTACTAATGAAAAAATAGCTTAGTGTTAACCCTACTAATTAAAATAGCTTAGTGTTAACCCTACTAATTAAAATAGCTTAGTGTTAACCCTACTAATTAAAAAATAGCTTACTGTTAATCCTACTAATTAAAAAAATAGCTTAGTGTTAACCCTACTAATTAAAAAATAGCTTAGTGTTAATCCTACTAATTAAAAAATAGCTTAGTGTTAATCCTACTAATTAAAAAAATAGTTTAGTGTTAACCCTACTAATTAAGAATAAAAGAAAAACAAAAATAGCTTACCGCCAGCTCTAATAACTAAAAAAAGTATAAATTAGTATTGAATCTATTAATTAAAAAATAAATTAGTGTTATTAATACTAACTAAAAAACTTAGTGTAAGCCCTACTAATTAAATAACTGGTACGGTGCACCACACTGATTTTCTCCCACTTTTATCTTAAAATATACATTTACTAGAAATTCATAAAATTTGTGAGACAAAATATATATTGTTGTATTACTTAATACGGCATTAGGAAAATCATTTTAAGACCTGAATTAAAACGTATAAATAAATAAATATTTGCTTATAGCTAAGAAATTATTGGTTTCATAAAAATATATTCCGAAAAAAGATGTATATCTTTAATAGTATATAGTATAATAGTATTTCAAATAGTTGCAAATAAATAATCAAAATTGGGACATTGTTCTCAGGTAAGGAGCCCTCAAAGTTTCATAAGAAATTATAACCGTAATCTTGTTTATAATGATAAACACTGTGTGGATATAAAACACATTCAAAACCATTAGTGCGGATTTTGCCCTTCTGTAAACTACCCTTGATTTTAGGGTTGGATATCTAATTCCAAAAACGCCTGAGGGGGGCCTTATGAAAATTACAGATACCAAGCTTTAGCCCAATATATAAAATAGTTTCAGCTCTAGCTGTCTCAGACATTGCGAAAACAACTTTTTGGGGTTCAGGGGGTTATCAATATATCGAGTTCGATTATTTTGACGATCACAATACTTTCTCTCCGCGATGTCAAGAGAAAGTAAAAACAAAAGCTATCTGCAAGTGCAATCTTTCTATAGTAGGATTCCGAGGGGAAGGAATGTTTATAATGTACAAACCTATTTTAATGCAGTCAGCATTCATAGTATTTTAATTTATTAGTAGTATTATTTATAGTTTATATTATCTCAGGGTAATTTGGCAATAAACATTTTACTGCGCAATTTTCACAAGTGTATAACTATAAGAAATAAATAGTTATTCAATGACAACAAATCATCACAGTGCACGAGTTATAATGTATCACACTTGATGATTTATGGGTTTTTGTCTCCTGTATGAAGGTAGAGTAACTAATGTATGGGGCTGATATTTGGTGTAACTAGACATTCATATGAGACATATCATATTAACTACTTTATTTTAACAATGGTGCACTAAAAGTATAAAACAGCAAGTTTGAGCCTTGATATCTCCTGAGCTGTAACGGGTTGAAATTGAATCACTATTACAACTTATAATTATACACTGTCTTGTTAAAACTGCGCAGTGACAGCAACAGTTCTGACCTGAAATGACATTACAACACCTGACGAATAAATATCTGATAATCGTTTTAGTAACTTTTATAACTCTAAAAAAACGTAGCTTCCTATCTAAATCGAGCTGTAATTGTATATAAGTATTATCATAAGAAGAACGATATTCAACAGATAAAATCTACTAAAACTACTTTCATATTTTCATACGTCAAGTCATGTGATTACTTTGAAAGATCGTATCGATACCTATGAAATGATGTTAAAGTGTTTTCCATATTGATAAGTGTTTGAATTTTCTAAATTTGTCTTCCTACCAGAATCCTACTATACACATGCAGTTCCCTGAGATGATACCGTCACATGTGAGGTCAGGGCCGACTCAGATACACACATGTGCGTGCCACGCATCCACATCTGTCTCACTGATGGATGATTGGCTGCCGAATGCTGCAATCGTGAGGAGGGATATTGTTTTAGAATATTTTTTTCTTGCCAGGTCATAATCTTAAATCGTTTTCAACTGGTATTTTGGCGCATGCGAATTGGGTGTCAATTTCACTGGCGAGATTACAAATCTACATTTAAATACTTTTCACTTTCGAACGTTCATTTTTGTCTGATGCTGCGTGTCTTACCCAATCTGGACTATCCACATGCTCGCACTATTTATGAAATGATAATAAACCCAGAGTAGTAGAGAAAATGCACACTCATTTGCATGAAGGGAAAATGAAATATTAACGAGGTAAAAACACTTCAACACAGCTGGAGATTAGAGCCCAGCACTCTCTCTCTCTCTCTCTCTCTCTCTCTCACCGAAAATCCAGACTAGACGAGATTGACACGACACTCACTCTCCTAGAACAGACACGACACTTAGTCTCCTAGAACAGACACGACACTCAGTCTCCTAGAACAGACACGACACTCAGTCTCCTAGAACAGACACGACACTCACTCTCCTAGAACAGACTACGACACTCACTCTCCTAGAACAGACACGACACTCAGTCTCCTAGAACAGACACGACACTCACTCTCCTAGAACAGACACGACACTCAATCTCCTAGAACAGACACGACACTCACTCTCCTAGAACAGACACGACACTTAGTCTCCTAGAACAGACACGACACTCACTCTCATAGAACAGACACGACACTCACTCTCCTAGAACAAACATGACACTCACTCTCCTAGAACAGACACGACACTCACTCTCCTAGAACAGACACGACACTCACTCTCCTAGAACAGACACGACACTCAGTCTCCTAGAACAGACACGACACTCAGTCTCCTAGAACCGACACGACACTCAGTCTCCTAGAACAGACACGACACTCACTCTCCTAGAACAAACACGACACTCACTTTCCTAGAACAAACATGACACTCACTCTCCTAGAACAGACACGACACTCACTCTCCTAGAACAAACACAACACTCAGTCTCCTAGAACAGACATGACACTCAGTCTCCTAGAACACACACAACACTCAGTCCCCTAGAACACACACGACACTCAGTCTCCTAGAACAGACACAACACTCAGTCTCCTAGAACAGACACGACACTCACTCTCCTAGAACAAACACAACACTCAGTCTCCTAGAACAGACACGACACTCAGTCTCCTAGAACAAACACGACACTCAGTCTCCAAGAAAAAACACGACACTCACTCTCCTAGAACAGACACTACATCCATTCCCTTTGCCGTCATTCCACATCATTGAAGGTAGAAATCTCTTCTTCCCCAAAACTAAGTGTTCCGGCCATGCTGGGGTTCAAAATCGGGGCTCCTAGATCAGAAGGGAAACCCACTTCTGGTTTGAGTTGAACGAGTTTCTCAGGTGGTTTTTGCACAGTGCCTTACTATCCATTTGGACTACCCCCATTTTATTACATTGAGGAAGGAACCGATATCTACTCGCATTTGCACTGAGAGAGATTGGAAAACCATTTATAAATAAAGAATACTCAGTATAAACAGCTTAAACTCAATCATCAACCTTCACGCCCGTCATCGGAAACCAGACTGGACGCGTTTAATGATTATTTCAATGTCCACCGATGCAAGTAAGCTTTATAGTCCTCCCACGAAGTGGAATAGCCAAATAATGGTCTGAAGCTCACAAAAATACGGTAAAAGGTGCTGCAAGTCATTAGTTCTAGGTATCAGCTGCTACAAGTCATTAGTTCTAGGTATCAGCTGCTACAAGTCATTAGTTCTAAGTATCAGGTGCTACAAGTAATTAGTTCTGAGTTTCAGGTGCTACAAGTAATTAGTTTTAGGTTTCAGGTGCTACAAGTCATTAGTTCTATGTATCAGCTGCTACAAGTCATTAGTTATAGGTTTCAGGTGCTACAAGTCATTATTTATAGGTATCAACTGATACAAGTCATTATTTATAGGTATCAGGTGCTACAAGTCATTAGTTCTAAGTATTATGTGCTACAAGTAATTAGTTTTAGGTTTCAGGTGCTACAAGTAATTAGTTCTGGGTTTCAGGTGCTACAAGTAATTAGTTTTAGGTTTCTAGGTGCTACAAGTCATTAGTTCTAGGTATCAGCTTCTACAAGTCATTAGTTTTAGGTAGCAGGTGCTAAAAGTCATTAGTTTTAGGTATCAGGTGCTACAAGTCCGATATTATTTCTAGGAGCCAGAACACAGATCAGATTGTGACCAGCATTTGTAGGTCCACTGATACAGGCGTTAGTCTCTTACTGTCTGGATTGCAAGACATCGTAAGGTCAGAGTTCTAATCCCAACTGGGGGTATTACTCATTTGTTTCCAAATTTTTCCCCACTCTTCCTCCAGGTAAATGTGGGTACAGTTCCTCCTAAATCTCATCCTTAAACCAATACTATAAACTTAGTATATATGTTGAAAGGGATCTAAACAGTGCTAGCCAGTTTCAAAGAACACTCAATACTCAATACATACAACATGTTGACAACAGTCAATACATACAACATGTTGACAACACTCATTACATACAAAATGTTGACAACAGTCAATACATACAACATGTTGACAACACTCAATACATACAACATGTTGACAACACTCAATCCAATACCAAACCAAGGCTATATCCGAACAATTAAGGTGTGATGGAAGATAAGGGGGAGCGAGAAAAAGACAAGGTTTTTGCAGTTCTTATGACAAAACATATTTTTGGACAACATACATAAAATATTGATCCAGTACAAACATAGAATTTAATTTTCTTCACATGGTGGTATTAAAATTTCTTGAATATCTTTCAAGGGTGTTCTAGAATTTACCGACAACTTTTTATCTTCATTCAAAAAGTTTGTCATCTAATGCTGCCCCATGATGGATATTCAGGAACTGTTGATATCACCCTGTGAGGAAATTTAAACTCCAGGTTTGTACTGGAGAAATACTTTATTTATATTGGGCCAAATAAGTTTTGCCATAAAAAGTGGCAAAACAGTTGTCTTTTCTCGCGTCTCCTTCATCCCCAGCCTAACTAACAGGCTCCATGTTGTGTTATACATGGGAATTACCTCAAACCTGTTATTAGTCCCAGTAGGACAGGGTACCTTCATCCCCAGCCTAACTAACAGGCTAACAGGCTCCATGTTGTGTTATACATGGGGATTACCTCAAGTCTGTTATTAGTCCCAGTAGGACAGGGTTCCTTCATTCCCAGCCTAACTAACAGGCTCCATGTTGTGTTAGACATGGGGATTACCTCAAGCCTGTTATTAGTCCCAGTAGGACAGGGTTCCTTCATTGGCATGTATAGCAGACTCTGGCTTAGGAAGCAAGAGGTTCGATCCCAACTTAGGACCCTGAGGTGAGATTCTTTATTTATTTACGGCTTAAATCCTACCTAAAACTGATTCCAGGTACTCTTCCATCAAATTCCCCCTCATCGCCACGTACACTCCTTCTATAAACATGAGAGGTAGCGAGCTTACCTTGCATTGTTCCACTATGGTATAGCTTATAATATAAGACCATGGTGTAATCTGCTGGGCAATATTGCTACTTTTCAGGGTAAACAGAGTGTACAGTCCTTTTTTCCTAGGAATCACCTGATCTGAAAGCTAATAAAACTACTAGATTCTCTTTCACGTATTCATGCGTCAAGTTTTATAGATATTATCAATAGTCCTACCTATAAAAATGACAATAAAATAATAATAATAATATGTTATCATTGCTGGCCACAAGATGTCTGTTTGTATTTTCTAAAGCTCGTTTCTCCCAATACCCTGCAATAGTAGCCTAGAAATGTGAAGTGGATGTCAGAACCGCCACAATGACAACTGTGCTGTCAGTTGACACGTCAAGTGGCTGACAGAACCACCACAATGACAACTGTGCTGTCAGTTGACACGTCAAGTACAACTTGGACAACTTACCAAATCAAGCGGAAACGCTCTAACGCTATTACTCAGTAACAGCGGGGTTTAGAAACTACCTGTATAATATTTTATTTATTCCATTCATTTGAGGGGTTTACCGTGCACTTTCCGAACCCACATTTCACCAACTATACACTTTTCGGCCATACCGGGAGTTTAATCCGGGAGCTTTTGCTATAAACAGGCACGCTACACACTGAGCTAAGGTGTCGGACTACCTACCTATACAATAAGAGCCATGTTGTTTCTGTATATTCAGAGATTTCTCAAATTTCCGGATAAAGTACAAAGCTGGAACTTTGCCCACTACTTGATTAACAACCCCAAAAACTTATTAAAATGCTTTCTTTTCTGTGGAGCATTCATATTTATGAGAAGAGCTATCATCATCATCATCATCATCATCATTATATCATCAATATTGTGATTGTTTCCTGCAGCTCTCCCCTGTGGTCCATCCCGGGTCAAGAATCCGAAACTTGAACAAATAATGCTGATAGCCTGTCAGCCGCGAACAAATAATGCTGATAGCCTGTCAGCCGCGAACAAATAATGCTGATAGCCTGTCAGCCGTGAACAAATAATGCTGATAGCCTGTCAGCCGCGAACAAATAATGCTGATAGCCTGTCAGCCGTGAACAAATAATGCTGATAGCCTGTCAGCCGCGAACAAATAATGCTGATAGCCTGTCAGCCGTGAACAAATAATGCTGATAGCCTGTCAGCCGCGAACAAATAATGCTGATAGCCTGTCAGCCGTGAACAAATAATGCTGATAGCCTGTCAGCCGTGAACACAAATCGCATCACCTCTTCTTGTTTTGAAGAATATAAAAATAGATCAAAACCTCATGGAGCAGTCCTCGCGTCAAACTCTAAATTACGTCTGTTGGGGACAGTACTAAACCCTAGTCAAATATAGAGAGAGGTGGTGTAGGGTAAATGGGTAATGCTACATTTTCCTGCATATAAAGTGATAATGTCGAAAAAGAAGTGTAGGTGTACATAGTCTGGGACTTAATGCCGGCCCTTATACTCACATTAACCGTCCTGGCAATCTTTGTCTGCTATCAACTTATTTAAAATAGTTTGTCTTTCTTTGTCTTACGAAACGTTTTCCTTTGTCATACGTGACCTGGCGTTCTAGGGGTAAGGTGTCAGATTTCTGTGCTGGGGGTCCGGGGCTCAATCCTCGGTCCCGGCACAGATTTATCTGATTACCAAACCCTTCCTTCACCTCTGACAAGACATCTTGTGAATGTGGGGAATGCCAGGCCTCCACCGTGGTTCGGATCCCACGTTAAACTGTAGGTCCTCCATTTCATCTCACAATCACCTTACCATTAAACATTAGCGTAAGTTCGTACAACCCGAACGGGTAGTAAGACGCGGTACTAATAATAATAATAATCCTTTGTCATCTGGGTCCCTTTTAATTACATTGCTAGTTGGAGTGTTAATTTTGTCATTGTGTGATCATATTATTAATAGGTAGTATTTTACTTTTATAGAACACAAATATTGTTGTGGTCAGCATTGATAGCATTTTGCTATATTATCTATCAATCGTGGCAGCTGCAGGTCACAAGACTTGGCGTATGAAAGTAGGACTGGTTCACCCAGGTTCAGATACAGCGGTGCTAATGTACTCTACCTATATCTTAGCCCATTTTCGATCATTTAAATGATGGGAAAATGGCTGAACCGATGTTGACAAACGTACCCTCGTTCTAAAGCTTATGGTTCCAGGATGTTGGTCGAAATAGTAACTTTCAAGGTAAACCCAATTTTCTTAACAAATTTTCAGCTTTTCTTCTGTGTGGGCAGAGGCTCATCTTTACAGTCATTATTTGTTTACATTTCCATGGAAAATATAATATAATATTTCTCTTTGGTTAAAAATAACAACAGTCAATAATTCTTACTTGAGGGGTTTGGTGCAACGTATAGATATAGAGCCGGGAGAGGGGTCGTTTGAAGTTATCATCGTGGTGGGAAGGGGGAAAGTATACTTTTTGCTTTAAATTTAACAGCGAAAGTTCAAATTTTATCTAAAGTTCGAAGTCTTTGGCGAGTAAACTTATAACTAGAAAGTCGAATGTAGTTTTATTACACAGAACTTTTGCCAATAAAAGTTTAGAATACTTTTTAGCGCGATAATCTTCAGCCGTCGCTGCAATGATTCATGATTAGTTATTTGCGTGAGTCATTTGTAACCGATCTAGTTTATTAGTTGTGTAGGAATCCGATCTGCATCTAGCTCTTATGATTCCCGACTCTGGGGTTGAGGTCTCGAATTAAGCTTGTTTGTAAGGCCTAATTTATGGTAGGATTGCTTTTGTAGCCTATTACGTTTAGAAACTATAAACCTCTGAGTTAAAACTAACTTTGTGACATCAACTTGGCGGTGTGATTAGAAGCAGTCTGTTATTTCAATACTCTCTCCCAATTGTTAGGGTTTTAGTCAAGTCATTGTTGTGTGGATCCCAAGCGATGTGTCCACAGTTGACATCTCTTGCAGGATAGCTTACACCTACATTTTAATAATAACAGTTGGAAATTGAGGGAGGTTAGGGAATTCCTTGTTTAGGTGTCATTTTTAGCTACGCTTAACCTCCAGAAAATGGTTTGTTGTCCTGGAATGATTTTTTTTAAATCACTTTGCTTATTTTCCTTGTAGGGTATTACAATGCTTTTATTTATTATATATTAAAAATAATATTTCTGTATACTTTCTCATACAAAATATTGTAATCGTGAAAATTTACGACCTTGCGATGATGAATCTTGACGATCCGAACTAAAAAAATGTGTCTGACAATTCTGTCTGTCTGTCTGTCTATCTGTCTGTCTGTCTTGTATGTCTGTCTGTCTTGTATGTCTGTCTATCTGTCTGTCTGTCTGTCTGCACCTGGGGCTACATTGGAAATTGTTTGGAGGGATTTTGTTCACGATTGCTATTTAGATATTATATGGTCATACTTTGAGGTGAAATCGAGATTTTGAGTCTAGCTCTTGAATAAATGGTAGTTTATTGTTGAGTGATTTTTTATTGACATTTTTCTGAAAATTGTTCTAACAGTTTGGTTCAAATGGGTATTTGGGAAGTGTTTTTACATTATAAATCATGATGTTGGTTTTATCGAAAGTATTTATACTGATAGAAAATATTTGATAGGTTGAAGTTTTTCGGAAACAGTCTTAACAATTTTGTTTTACTTATTAATGATTTTTGAAATTTTGAAATTTATTATTAGAAAGCAGGCCCAATTTTGCCCTATCACTTATTACTAGGCCTATAAGCGTAAATATAAATATTTTTTGAACAAGGGGAATGATAAACAAATTGATGACAAACTATATTATAGACATTTTTAATCATTACAATTTATATTTTCCCTAAAATACAAGGACGAAGTTTCTTGTTCTGCCATTGTTCCCACCTGTTTCCCCAACACACGTGGACTGAATATTGTCTCCAAGTATCTGTGAAGGGCTCGAACCGTGTTCTCTTGGAGGCTAGGCTGACTAACTGCATAGCAACGTGTTTTATTTGCTCACTAAATGTACACTTACTTTGAACCCGTCTACACGCGTCCACACGCATGTTCTATTTCTTCAAACTTTGCCGATGGTATCAACAAACAATATTCCACATTATGTTTATATTTGACTGTTTGTTTTAGATAGTAAATGTGTCAGTATTATCTGGAGAATCTTATTATTTGAGTATCGGTTCGTCTGTTTCCCTCAGATAGTTCATTTCTTTATATTGGGGACGTTTGTTTAGGACTGTAGTCGGGTAGCGATAGCAGGGCCTTTTTAGAACAAACACAAAATAAATTTAGAATACCAACATTGACTAAAGGTCAACATATTTACCTTACAGCTGGTAAAATTGACACAAGCTTTGAGGAAATACAGCTTCCATCCCCATCTTACTACCCGTCCAGGCTGTGAGTGTATCGGACACGTGGTCAACTATTAGGAATTATTTGAGAAAAACGGCCTCAAAGTATTACCCTCGTGTTAGACTGGAATGCTAGTATTGGGGTTCGAATCCCACCCAGAGGTATTGGAGGGTTTTTTATAAATGTTTTCCCACTATTCTTCTATGCAATTGCGTTTACATTTCTTCAGAATCTATAGTTACCTCATTCCTATTTCACTATCGTAATTAATGCATTAATTTAAAAAAACGGGGAAATTTAGGAAAAGATTACAACTGTGTGCTCTCTGCAAATTTAACACTCAGCCGTGTTCTTACATACCACTCTCAGCACTGTTCTTACATACCACTCTCAGCACTGTTCTTACATACCACTCTCAGCCTCGTGTGCTGTTTTCCCGCATGGTATGGTTGTAATATGGCGATAACAGCGCGCCAAGCGACGTCCCGCTGAAAGTAGTGGGTGGGGTGGGTCCACTCATTACAGAACTGTTAATTACAACATGTGGGACTGTGCAGGCTGCATCCAGGAGATCTACTGTAATTGTTGGCTTCTCTTTCCGTCAATTGGCAGTGACGTCATCGCCACAACCAGCTAGTAAACACGGTCGAACAACCACCTACATCCACCAAAGTACAAACTTCCTATTTAGAAATGGAATGCTAGGAAACATGACTTGGCACACATTTATTAAAGTTGTCTCTAGACGACGTAAACATTAAAATATGTTTCTAAATAATGTATGATTAGCAGGCTATATCAGCTCATGACTTATAAACTAACTCAAATTAAAACACTACGTTTTAGTTCTTGGACCTGGAATTTTATTAGGTTTTGTGCCTTTTATTACTTGTCTGGGCCATCCCTATATTATATTCTTTATCACACTATAGTGGGATTGTGATATAAAGAACCTTATCTGGTAGTTCTAATTGTATCCATGTTTTTCTACAGTTGTCCGTTTAAGAGTTGGATCAATGTTGATCGTTCATCAATGCTGGAGCCTCTACATTCTCTTGTTATCTTATAAACGGTTATTCCTCTGAGATGAAACTTTACACGCGCACTTCACAACCATTGTTTCGCCGCGAGGTGTCAGGTATACGCTTCCTGCAACTCAGGTATGTCCGCCAGGTAGCGGAAAATATACATCAAGGCTTTAACAATGGATGTGGAGGGCTCTGTGCAGGAATGGACCAACACGATAGCAGTCTCTCTGGTTTGTAATCGTCCTCGGACTGTCTTCTAAGCATTGGTTGTCTTGGTCAAATGTCTTCAGTCAATATTTAGGTAGTGTGGGGGAGATAGATATATAAGGTAAGTGTTTTTTGCAGTGTTTATTAAAAAAACTTAATAGTCGAAATAAATCAAACCGTCTATTACTTCAGTTTATAAGTTTTTAAATTTTTTACACAATCTCAACAGCTGATGGTACTTGATGTGAAACTTTGTAAGTTTAGAAAAAAGTCTTGTTTGACGTACCTTACAAATCTTCAAGAACAGTTGATGTTACAATGTATGGCAAATTAAACTAATTGTATCTCCTGAAACGATATTTTATTTATTTTGTTACAAGTGTTTAGCTTGTGTTCCATTCCCTCCAACATTAATATCCTTCATTCATTTTCATTATATCTTCAAATAGTGCTCTATGCAACACTAAACAAATGGTCACATGGACAGAGGTGTGAATATCCTCTAGTGATATTCAACCTGAGGTATGTGAAGGTATCACTAGCCACAAGAAAGAGGACATGACCTGTGATCTAGGCGCACCATTTTCTTTGTCTCTCTCCTAGATGTAGATTATAGAATATGTACAACCTGGGTACACGGACAAAGAAGGTTGAATATCACTTTTAGCACTGAATCTTACTACCCGTTAGGTATGTACTAATTACGATAGTGGTTTTAGGAATTAGGAAGGCTATATATTTAGAGGAAGTTTAACCGAATTTGCGTGGAGATGGAGTGGTAAACCATTTTAGAAAACCACCCTCAGTACACCCAACCAAGATTCGAACCTCCATCTCCCCATCATAAGCAGTCTAGTCTCCTGCGAGAGTAGCGCCTTAGACCCCACGGCCACCGAAGTGGTTTATGGACCCTACCACTGTTATTGTCTGACTCGGTGATGAAGGGTAGGTCTGTATTGAGCTTTTGTTTTGTTTTCTAAATAACCCGCCTCGATGGCGTAGTTAGCTAACGCACCAGTTTCGTGTTGAGATAGACTGCCGAGGAAAGGGAGATCGAGGTTCGAATCTCACTTGGGGGAACTGAGGGTAGTGGCGAATTACCCATTAGGCCCGTTATATCCGGGGGCCACAGGCTCTGGAGGGCCCCAGGCCAGTGGAATAAAACAAATCTAATTTATTAAATGATATTTGGACATAAATAATTTTTTTTTATTGTTTGTTAATGTGTCCAACATAATGTTTTTTGTCCGTAATAACACGATATTCATAACTTAAAAAAATACTTCTACTATAATATGGATAAGATTATAATATTGTATTGTCTTTTGTTTGAGTTTAAATAAAAATATCTTATAATTTTAAATTTGTTTTTAGCTCATTACTTCAAATTTCAAAGCCAACAGTTTTTCATAACGTAAAAAAAAACTTCTATGTATTTTTATTTCTTTAGTGATCATAATATATAATTGTTCTAATGTATTGTCTTTTGTTTGAGTTTGAATAGAAACATCTTTTAAAATAACGATTTTTTTCCATCAAAAACCTATGTTTCAAAGGAAAGTTCCATGTTTTTATACGCACTTACGCTATGTGTAAAGGTAGGGTGATTGTGAGATGAAATGAAGGACCTACAGTTTAACGTGGAATCCGAACCACGGTGGAGGCCTGGCATTCCCCAAATTCACAAGATGTCTTGTCAGAGGTGAAGGAAGGGTTTGGAAATCAGATAAATCTGTGCCGGGACCAAGGATTGAACCCCGGCCGCCAGCACAGAAGTCTGACACCTTACCCCTAGACCGCCAGGTCACCTATTATAGTAGAGCAGTGTGAATGCCTAGTTGTTGGTTGTTGGTG
>CABFVZ010000698.1:164608-250739 GCA_902151445.1 Timema monikensis | reverse complement strand
TCTCCCTACACGCAAATGCGGGTTTAATTCCTCTATATTCAACCTTCCCAATTCCTAGCCCATGAGAGTAATTAGTACCCAAGCGTATAATCCAAACGGGTAGTAAGACGCGGTGCTAAGTATTTCTTCTAAATAATTTCTAGCCTTCCCTCTACGCTAATGTGGGAAACCATTTACTAAAATTTAATAAAACAAATTTATTGTTTTGAGCGTAATATTCAGTTTTGCCAACAAGAAAAGTTTTTATTTTATTTATAAACTAAATTAGTAGTTAAATAAGATGAAATATGCTCATTAAAATGAGAGTAGGGCCTAAGTGATGTGATATCTAGCATCTATAGGCGATAGAATAAACACTTTGGGTTTTATCCTATTTGTTCATCTAGGTTACCTGTTCGCCTCATTAGGCTTCCTGTTGATGTGTTTTATGTAATTCCTCCACTATAACTGGTCTCATCACTTTGGTAAGGAACACATAGACCTGCTATAAACGGCTAAAAACTAGAATTTTTCCAAAAAACTAGAATAATACAGGAATATTTATGAATTTGGGACATTAAACTGGAATCTTTAAACAATAATCCTATATACGGAATAAAAAGCGAACTGAAGAACTGCATAAGTTTCCCCATCAAGGTCAAATCATTTTATTACAAACTCTTGTCAATTTGATGAAAAATTAAATTTCCTTCCTTCCTATGACATTCTTGAGAATATGGAAAACACGGGGAATTTTGTGTTAAGAAAATAGTGGCATCCCTGACCACATTGTTTTATTAAAGTTATACTAGGCCTATATTTCTCAGTTATTGTGGTAATGCAATGTATATATTAGGAAACTATTGGTAAAATATTGTTTTTATACACAACCTGTCCGAGCTATTGTAGTTGTGTTGTGTTATGGGATAGGTAGAAACGATAAAGATATGAGTTAAAGGAGATTCGTCCGAATCTGCGTGTCAGGGGGCTGAGAAACTATTAATAAAATATCAGCCTCATTATATCCAGCCAAAATTCGAACCCCGACCTTCCAACTGCCGACAAAGCAGACTATTAGTTTGACATTTGGTCCCCAATGTGGGTGAAACTATTGTTCCATTTTGTATGAGCATTGACTGTTTGTGCTGCCTTGTTTTATACACCAGGGCGGGAGTAGAACCCCGCATCTCTTGCTGACAATGACTGTTTGTGCTGCCTTGGTTTATACACCAGGGCGGGAGTAGAACCCCGCATCTCTTGCTGTCAATGACTGTTTGTGCTGCCTTGGTTTATACACCAGGGCGGGAGTAGAACCCCGCATCTCTTGCTGTCAATGACTGTTTGTGCTGCCTTGGTTTATACACCAGGGCGGGAGTAGAACCCCGCATCTCTTGCTGTCATTGATTGATTACCTTTCATCGTCTGTGAAGAACAGTTTTCCAAAGTATTGAGGAGGACCGGAAGTGAGTGGGTTTGAAATGATGACGAGGAAGGGTAGGGGGAAGTACCACCATCGCTAGTATTATTTCATGATAATATACCCTTATGTCGAGACAAAGAACAACTTCAGACGCAACCAATTTATAAACGTTCCTCTATGACTCATACTTTATTTCAACACTTTTTGTCTGACACTTTTGTAATTTTTTTTTTCCAGGGCTACTTTTTGCCCCTATAGTATTTAAATCAACAGTATATTTGTTGTACTACAAAAACATGGTTGCCAATAATTTTATGTGAGTCTTTTATCATATAAAATACATAGTTCCACCTTATTTTGACTGATATTTAAGGAACAGAATCAACAAATACCACCCACTCACGCACGTTACAGGATGAGTAACCTTGGTTTCTTACCTGCACTGGTGAGCATGCGGACAAGGGAGACATTCTCGTCTATTCTGGTTTACCGTCGATGGGGCAGTTGGGGCTCAAACCCTGTCCGAGTGCAATAAAGATGTTTTTTCTTAAATAGTTTTCTATTTTACCTCCACACAAATGTAGGCACATTTCCTCTCAAATACTGCCTTACTCATCTATCTCATATTAATCTAAATATGCGTATGGTCCTTAAGGGTATTAAGACGTAACAAAGGTACATTTTGTTTACCTGTCGAGCTAGCAGTCTTACCTTGAGTAGTTACACTACGATCCTGTCCTATAAGCTATATCATAGTTTCCACGATTTTCAGTTTGTCTCTTATTATAAATAGCACGAGAAAATAAACCAACAATTCAGTAATCCTTACCCCAGGGGGTAGCCTACACTTTCTATCACCTGCCACACGCACCTATCACTGATTCTGTGCGGCCCGTGGACCTTATGAATCAGCTTACAACGCGACCCTAAACATATTTATAATAACGTCGTAGAAATATAACATAATTATGTGATTGTCTTATTTGAGGATTTCACATAATTTGAGGCAACCCGGCATGTGAGGTTGGTGAACCAAATTTGTATTTTTGTTTCCAACAAGGATTAATCCCCAAAAGTGATCGGTTTTCTTCAAGTAAAACGTACAAAAAAAAAACTAAAGGTCACGACTTACGGAGACATTTTCAACAATTATGAAAGTGATATCGTCCCAAAATTTAAATACCGACATTCACATCATAGTTGTAAATAAAAATATATGATGTTTCTTCATGTTTTATATATTTATATTCTTAGTAATAATTTAATAAGTTTGAATTCTTTTTACCTAGGAATATTAAAAATATTTATATTTTATAATGTGGCCTCCTCATTATTTTCACTGTAACGAGATTGGTAAGCCTGCTCTAAAGCATTCATATTCCCTTTGGACAGGGTTGTTTCAGCTAGGACGCGCCTCTTTAAATATTACTTAACATAATTTGTTATTTAAAATGAATAAGTAAAATTAATTATTTACAAGTGTTTGTAATAGGAAGAGAAATACTATTAAAAGCAAACACAACCGTTCAGTTTAAATATAGTAATTAAAATACAATCTTTTAAGAAAATAATTTAGCTCCGTATAAGTTTATGATTTTACAAAACAAGGGAAGTATAATTCAACATATTTAATCAACAGTATTATTTATACTAAACTAGGTTTTTAAAAATCCATCTCTAAATATTTATTATTAACAAGTATAGTAGAGAACAATACGGGACCCTTGTTATATCAACCATGTTAAAACTAGTGGTGAGTTTTGTGGTGAGCCTAGCGGTGTGGCCTGAAAGCGCTTATTATATAAGAGGATTCGCAAATACATATTATTACACATGTTTTGTAATAGATACTATATTAGCTAATCATAATATAATTGTAATGGTTTATGAGTATATTGATTTGTTATCATCTTTCTCAGAAGCTTTGATATCTACTGATATGTGCATGTTCACTTCTTGTGGGTGTTAAAGTGGCTTAAGTTGAAAGTACCGGTCGTGCCAAAGTGAAACTGCTCCAGATAGTACGTTCTTCACATGTATTGAAATATTGTTAAACACAAGTTGTTGATGACGTGTTTGCGGCAGCGGCATGCTCCCTTGTACAACACGACAGAGTCGTGAACAATTGAAGCAAAGTGTGAATCAGACCTCCAAAACGTCAAGTTTCTTGGATACCTTGGAGCTCATGTTTGTCTGTCATGGCTCAACGCGTCCTACGGGCTGTCCGCTTATCAACACTAATGGTAATTAAACTAAATGTGAGGCTCATCGGGATGTTTGGAGCAATACAATCTTAATATTGAAAATTAGAAAATGTATTTTATAACAACAGAATACACAAAAATCAGGGGGGCGCCAAAATGAACCAAGAATAAATAATTTTTGTTTTTATCTGGGAGAATATTAATATAATTAAAGAATTTTTAGAATCCTTATGAAAATCCAGATTTTTGTAGTTCTTGGAAGTATAGTATACTTTATATCTCACTGTATATTTGTATACTGTATACCTCACTGTATAATAGAGAACAAAAAGTCAACACATTATTTTCAAGTTAAACAAACAAGGAAAAACTAAAATATGTTAAGGATGAAAACACAGTGACGTCATCGTCTGAATATTGTAAAATACAGTAGTTTTTTATTTATTAAAAAAAATTGCCACTAAAAATATGTATACATGGGTTTAAATTTAAAATGACCATATATAGTATTCTCCATTTGTTTCAGATGGGGGGTGGGGGGCGCAAAATGTGAGTTTTGCACAAACAAAACTTTTGCCTTAAACCAGCCCTACTTTGTATATTATTTCATATACAAATTATCAACTAATAGAAAAGCGATACCTCTATGAGAATCAAACACGCAGCCTTTTAAAAATGGGAGAAGATTTTGGTAAATTATGTTTTTTTAAATTTCTCCTTTTAAAAAGACTAAGTGACTATTATACTCATACGACTTACAAACTAAGTATATTCTAGAAAAAAAACCATAGTAAGTCTTCCAGCCATTATTCACTGTCAAAGCTCCAATTCCTTAAATGATAAAACTTTAGGCAACACCGGGAATCGAACACAGAACACTCACGCAAGAGGTAAACGTGCCATTAATTAAGATAAAGCATCTGAATTAAGGTTTGGGGCAGTTTAACAACCACACCACTTTGACGAGTAAAGTGAGTTCTTCAAAAACAATGCCTGATATCGGAATTGATACTATTGCAATGATAAGAAAAGTTTGTCTTCCTCCTAAAGTTGATGTAAAACTGTAAAACTATTTTTTATGCTAACAAAATGACTTGATAGCTTAAAGTCAACACCCTCTTTAAACTGGTGCAAAAATATTGGAGATATAAACTTGGGTTTGAAAAGTATAGACAAGAAAATTTGCTATTTGCGGTAAAACTGCGTTGTAGTCTTAGATAAAATGTACTTTAATTTGCTTGGCGGGGGTGGGAGATTAACCTCAGTAAAACCTGTCAGGATTCGCACCCCGACCTTCCCCGTCCCCAACAAACCATAGATAGACGAGACTAACGCCTTTGTCCATGTGTCCACAGGGAAGAAAGAAACTCAAGCTTATCTCAATGTTTTTTCAGTTTTCCTGACAAACACCTGCTTCATCAGAGACATTTAGTTTGGTTTTCCTGACAAACACCTGCTTCAGCAGAGACATTTAGTTTGGTTTTCCTGACAAACACCTGCTTCAGCAGAGACATCTAGTTTGGTTTTCCTGACAAACACCTGCTTCAGCAGAGACATTTAGTTTGGTTTTCCTGACAAACACCTGCTTCAGCAGAGACATTTAGTTTGGTTTTCCTGACAAACACCTGCTTCAGCAGAGACATCTAGTTTGGTTTTCCTCACTTAGCAATCTCACCCGCTCTTGGCTATTTGTCCTGAACAGCACGGGATTTAACCGGGATTTAACCGGGATTTGACCTGGATTTGACCCATATTTTTTCTCTTCATTTAAAAGATTTTTGGTCAAATTACACTATGCTTATGACAACCATTCAAAAACTGTTGAGATTAATGTTTCTATGAAATTTAATTTAATATATCTTCTCTAGCAATAATTTATTTAGTTTGGTCAAAAGTGTTTTCGGTCATAAAACTGGTAATATACCTACTCTCCTTATGGCGGCCTCCTCGGTCGGCGAGACAGTGTCAATCGCTCTTTGGCTACATGGCTTGAAATACAATGGTCTGGGTCGTTTTCTGGAACTACTCTTTTCTGTCCAAGATTATGATTCCTTTCACCCGCCTCGGTGGCATAGTTAACTAACGCGCTAGTTTCGTGTTGAGCTAGATTGCTGAGGATGGCGAGATCGAGGTTCAAATCTCGGTTGGTTGAACTGGAGTGGATTTTTCCTAAATGGTTTTACACTCTCCCTCCATGAAAATGCTGATTAACTTCCTCTACATTCATTCTTCCCAATCCCTACTCCATTAGCGTAATTAGTAATTAAGCGTATAGCCCGAACGGGTAGTAAGACGTGGTGCTAAATAAATAAATATAATTCCTTTCGCCATTCACCTAAAACCACCCCTTGTCATGTCAATAAAAATAGGGGAGTGAACACTACGAAACTTCTCGAGGAAAGTTCGCTGCTTGTTCTCGAATATATCAACATTTTCTGGTGTGAGATTAAAAATGTACTGTATTTGTTCAAATAAAGGAAAGTTAAATCTAGAGCCACGTTTGATCAAGCATTGTCTGATATGATTAACGAATAATTCGTTGAAAATGAGGTAATATCACATGTTTACACTGTTTTCCTAATAATAAAACTCTAACTAAAGGGCGGTTTGAGAAAAATAGCCTTGTTGCAATATTTTGACTTTATTTTGAAACAACCCAACGTAGAATTAAATAGAGCTGAACCTCCACGAGCCATTGTGGTTTACCGATAGAGAGAGGACAACCTTAACTATCATCCCACTACATCCCACCTGAATATATTTAGCGACATATGGCGTATGAATACAGAAGGGGTGTGAGTAGAGCCCGCTGTTCTTGTCTGACAAAGTTGTTAAACACGTGCGGACGGTGTATGAGCGGAGAAAGTGGATGGAATCTTCCAAACAGCGGGCGAGCCACATTTCCCTCCGTCACTGTCTGGCATATTATAATTCCTCGCCAAGGTCAGGAGATTAATTCTGATTGGCTGTGGCATTCATGATTCAACCGTCCCAGCTTGACTAGACCTCACCCCTGGAACATAGTGGCTTGTGTATCTCTCTACCGTAGGACTAACATAGTGGCTTGTATCACTACAAACTTGTGTATCTCTCTACCATAAGACTAAACATAGTGGCTTGTATCATACAAACATGTGTATCTCTCTACCATAAGACTAACATAGTGGCTTGTATCATACAAACATGTGTATCTCTCTACCATAAGACTAAACATAGTGGCTTGTATCACTACAAACTTGTGTATCTCTCTACCATAAGACTAAACATAGTGGCTTGTATCACTACAAACTTGTGTATCTCTCTACCATAAGACTAAACATAGTGGCTTGTATCACTACAAACTTGTGTATCTCTCTACCATAAGACTAAACATAGTGGCTTGTATCACTACAAACTTGTGTATCTCTCTACCATAAGACTAAACATAGTGGTTTGTATAACTTGTGTATCTCTCTACTGTAGGACTAACATAGTGGCTTGTAGGACTACAAAATTGTGTATCTCTCTACCATAAGACTAAACATAATGGTTTGTATAACTACAAACATCTGTATCTCTTTACCGTGGGACTAACAATGTCTTGTATCACTACAAACTTATGTATCTCTCTACAGTAGGACTAATATAGTGGCTTGTATCACTACAAACATGTGTATTTCTCTACCATAAGACTAAATATAGTGGCTTGTATCACTACAAACATGTGTATTTCTCTACCGTAGGACTAACATAGTGGCTTGTATCACTACAAACACTTGTATCTTTCTACCGTAGGAACATAGTGGCTTGTATCACTACAAACATGTGTATCATTCTACCGTAGGACTCACAGTGGCTTGTATCACTACAAACTAGTGTATCTCTCTACCGTAATACTAAACTTATTGGCTTGTATCACTACAAACATCTGTACCTTTCTACCATACGACTAAAATAGTGGCTTGGGTCACTACAAACATCTGTATCTCTGTAACGTAGGACTAACAGTGGCTTTTATCACTACACACATCTGTATCTCTCTACCATAAGACTAAACTTATTGGCTTGTATCACTACAAACATCTTTATTTCTCTACCATAGGACTAACTTAGTGGCTTGTATCACTACAAACATCTGTATCTTTCTACCATACGACTAAAATAGTGGCTTGGGTCACTACAAACATCTGTATCTCTGTAGCGTAAGACTAACATAGTGGCTTCTATAACTACAAACATGTGTAACTCTCTACCATAAGACTAAACATAGTGGCTTGTATCACTACAAACATGTGTATCTTTCTATCGGGACTGGATGGCAATAATAAATAATTTCTTCAATTTTTCAACACGAAATATTAATAGAAACCGTAATTTATATTTTTGTCAAATTTTTGTCATAGTTATTTCTGTAATTCAAAATTATTAACTACAGGCTTATTAAATTTAAATGATGTAACTTAGGGGTACTTTGGCTAGTATGAAGCCATGTTCAAGTTTGTAGTCTCTGGTGGTTCTTTTAACCCGAGCTTTGTAATTTTTGTTTTGATTATGTAAGAGTTTTAAACTCAACGTTTGGGCCACGGCCATGCTATGTGTGGAAAGACGCCGCAGGTTATCTGATGTCAGTAATTAAGTTTTGCTTTATTATTTATTATGTTAGGACTTAGATTTAAACTGCCACTTTTCTAGGTTGATGTTAGGTTATCTTCAATATTTTACCCGATTTCTGATTTAATCGGGGCGCATTGATATTACAGGCATCTTTGATTGTATTATTAATGATCATACTGTTAGAGGCTAGGAGCCACCAAGTTAATGTTTATTTTACTGATAGATGTTGATATATATATATATATATAAAACACTTTAATTCAGTATTGTCAAACATCTCACCAGTTAGGCATTTTGTAAATTCATCCAATATAAACATTTATATGCATATACAATCAGTGTATGATCTATTATTGATCTCGCTAAGCCACATAGTGGTGTTTGCAAACTAATTGAGTATTTATTCTCTAACTACATGGATCTCAGAGTTTGGACGTTGCCCGATCGGGATGGTATGGTCACGTTATTTTTGTTTGTCAAGTCACTAAAGTTTAGATGGGATTCAAGTTGGGTGTCATTATTGACATCTTGGTGCTCTATATAAGTATACATGGGCTTCTGCTTAGTATTGTTTGGGTGTTGTTAAGTATTAATTTGTAAAGGAGACCATATCAGAGGATAAGTTGGTGTCAATACTCAGTCCTAACAAAGCACTATCAACCTCCCACCACTCCACTGTGAATGATGAGCGGTGTCCATTGTTATTCCTTAAATAGCCGTCAAATGTTTCGATGACATTTGTATGTGTGGATCTTCTATTGCAGTGTTGAATTGCGCACATTATCACAGAATTGTTGTGTGAGCTCATTAAGTCTCCATTTTCGAAAAAATATATAAAGAAACTCCAATTTCAAGTGATCAAGAAACTGTCGCCAGATGATTCGCATGAATGCTTCATATACGTACTTATGTAAACGGATGGCATGGTTGTATTGTTCTTCTCGGAGAACCTTTCTTATAGAGCCTTGTCAAATATTCCCGGTATGGTTGTATTGTTCTTCTCGGAGAACCTTTCTTATAGAGCCTTGTCAAATATTCCCGGCATGGTTGTATTGTTCTTCTCGGAGAACCTTTCTTATAGAGCCTTGTCAAATATTCCCGGTATGGTTGTATTGTTCTTCTCGGAGAACCTTTCTTATAGAGCCTTGTCAAATATTCCCGGCATGGTTGTATTGTTCTTCTCGGAGAACCTTTCTTATAGAGCCTTGTCAAATATTCCCAAATTCCGTTTCTAGGTCACTATGTCCCCAGCATCACAAAACAATTTACCCATGCTAGGAATTAGGTTGCATATTGTATGAAATCCACTCATCAATATAAACCAATCAGTGAATGTATAGCAAGCTTTCTCTAGACTCCACACCTAGTGATTCGCCTGATCCAGTACCATTATTATTATTATTATTATTATTATTATTATTATTATTATTATCTCGGTTCTTGCTTTGACTTAACACATACAAACTGCCTCAGAATTTCATGAACGGTCAACACTATTTTTTGTAGCCAGTTTGTTTATACAGGGCAAGACGCAATGAGAATGGCTTGGACAGAAACATAATTCCTAATCATTGTGTTTAATCCTATGCATTAATTAACACCCTAAGTTTCTAGATTGTATTGTCTGCTAAGTGTGAAAAATAAGTTAGCTCGTTGGGATTTTTTAAAATTTCCTACACATTCATGGTGAATACGAATTGACGAAATTAGGAAACACTAGGCAGCAAACATAAGCTGTACAGTCTACGCAGTTGATTTGTTTTGAAGTCATTTTAAGGCCAAAACACTAATGTATAAATATATAAAACTAAAGGTAAAGGCTTAAGCTAAAATATTTATTCGAAGATGTTATTTTCATATCTATAGATTTTGGTTGATTCATGATGAACAAAGACATTATTTTTAAAAATTACCAAATTTTTAATAACCTCTTATTTACCAACTAACGGTGACACATATAGGAAAACTTTACAGTACCTTAAATATAAATAACATTTTAGTCTTGCATTTAAAATAAAAAAGTTTAAATCGGATCTTTACTTCCAGAGGTATAGCCTTTTTTCAAAAGTCAACATCCACCTTCCATTGTAGACCAAGATAGCTCTCAATGAACCATCGCTTAGTTTATAGCTAAGACACTTTTCTTTCTGTCCCTGGTATTGTGTGATAAGATATTATCTTCTAGTTTCTAAATGATAGCCTTTTTATTGTTTTTCCCCTAGTAATTACCATCATTTTTATTGTTTATTTACATTTTTTTTAATTTCCATATCCTAAGTAAAAATATCACTTGTAGATTGTTGATTGTTTTAAACTATTTAACTCTACTAAGTTATATAAGGGTCAAATATATTAACATTTATATAGGTAAAACTAAAGCAGTTAATTTATTGTATTACAGAAAAAATAAAAAATATAATTAATAGCTCAACAAATTCTTTAACTTCTAAGAACTTTTTTTTTTTAATTTATAGTCAACTTTAATTTAGCGATGAATTTGATCTATGTAATTGTAACGTTATCTCCGGCCCTCCCTGTTGAAAGCCAAATTGAAGCGTTGTCTTTATTCTCCTCACACCTCCCTGTTGAAAGCCAAATTGAAGCGTTGTCTTTATTCTCCTCACACCTCCCTGTTGAAAGCCAAATTGAAGCGTTGTCTTTATTCTCCTCACACCTCCCTGTTGAAAGCCAAATTGAAGCGTTGTCTTTATTCTCCTCACACCTCCCTGTTGAAAGCCAAATTGAAGCGTTGTCTTTATTCTCCTCACACCTCCCTGTTGAAAGCCAAATTGAAGCGTTGTCTTTATTCTCCTCACACCTCCCTGTTGAAAGCCAAATTGAAGCGTTGTCTTTATTCTCCTCACACCTCCCTGTTGAAAGCCAAATTGAAGCGTTGTCTTTATTCTCCTCACACCTCCCTGTTGAAAGCCAAATTGAAGCGTTGTCTTTATTCTCCTCACACCTCCCTGTTGAAAGCCAAATTGAAGCGTTGTCTTTATTCTCCTCACACCTCCCTGTTGAAAGCCAAATTGAAGCGTTGTCTTTATTCTCCTCACGCCCCCCTGTTGAAAGCCAAATTGAAGCGTTGTCTTTATTCTCCTCACACCTCCCCGTTGAAAGCCAAATTGAAGCGTTGTCTTTATTCTTCTCACGCCTTCACATAGTAAATTAAAATTGTTTATTTACTATTCTCGGGTTCTCTTTTCATGTTTACACGTTGTTCGCCATGGAAGTAATAATAATGACGTGTTACCGTAGTTTTACACAATTTGAACATCAGGTCTGTTTTATAATGGAATCACCGGTCTATAGATTATGTTTGATCTATTCATACGGAATGACACTCGATTATACAGAGATTATCACAGTTGGAAATACATGTTTTAACACGCGGCAGTTTTTAAATTTTAAATTTGGATGTTAGCGCGTAGTGGACCTTACTTACAGCGGAGTTGCAGACCGAGTGACTTGTAAGAGCCCTTTTCCTTGTTAGAGTCAGTCAAGAAGGCTTCTGGAATCTTCCAAATTCATTATATCTCACCATGATTTCGTCAGCATTTTTAGAAACGAAAGAAAGAAACAAATTTATTTTGGAGTGACTTGTTCACAAAATACTCGGAATGGAGGGTGGACGCTTGTTAACAAAGCTAAGATTTTAACCCGGCAGCTCTGAGTCTTGCCAACATGATAAATAGAATAAAATGACCATCCAGGTTTGTTAAACTAGAATAGAAGATGCTATAACACATATGGATTCATTAAATTTAATATTATAAAATAGAATTGTTAATTAACTTGAAAATAATGGAGGTAGATACTTTTGTTTTGGAATATTACTAAAGGGAACATCTATATTATTACATAATTAATCTAAAAAGGCGTGGTTTGGTTCAGATATAAGAGTAGACCTGCCTAAGCGTTCGCAACTCCTAATTTAGTTTCTGCTTTGCGCTGTATAGTGTAAAGTCTACAATGAAGCTTGGAAGTCTCGTAGCATCAAGTCCTTTCAGATTTGACGTGCATTTATTGGTGTATTTATATTTGTTTGACCAGAGTGTTAAAATAAACCTCTCTTAGAATATATTTTAAAACTGTGAAACAATCTTAGTGATCATTCTCTCTTTCCTATACGTTTGATCGTCACGCCTTATTTTTAATGTGAAATAAGTTATTGCTGTATTCCCTGCTCGTCTCGGAACGTCAACTTGGGTTGTACTCAATTTTGAATCTCTCGGTGATGTATTTTGATAACCCAAAATATTACTGATTTAATTACATTATATATACAAAAAAATTACTTCAAATTTACAAAAATAAGAACTACCCAAAAATTTAAACAAAAACTAGAAAAGAGTACATATGAATAAACCAAACAAAATATTTATAAAGTGGAATTAAAATAGACCTTTATGCAATGGAAAACCTATAGCAAATAACTAAACTCTTGCATTTCACTAAACATTAACACTGATTTACAAATATCTACTGGAGAAGTAATAGCTACCCCCACCCAAATAAATACCTCTAGCAATTGTTTAGGTGCAGTGCTCCGCTAGAAATATGTAGGTAGAGAGTTCACACTTAGTTTGAAGGCTACATTTTATTGACAGTCCAACTACTGCGTGAGGGAAAATATTATGTCTACGCATTCATTAATCTACAAAACCATCGATATCATTCAACACAAATCCTAAAAAAAATTCAAAGCATGAAAATAGTAATACAAATCTCTAATGGCTAAAAAGGGACTATTAAAAAACCTATGAGATATACATTTTTACAAAAAGGGGGTATTAAAAGGAATGCATGTGTACATGAGCGTTATCTGTGACGGGATAAATAAATATACGTCATCATCACCGCTGTGGCTTTGTCCTTCATTCTTACACCATCCAAAAATATTTGTGATATATTTGATTAAAAGTTTGTCTGGTGATTTAAAATTGCTATCAGCCATTTTGTGGTGGGATTCGTTTTAAAAGTTCATCTTTCCCGGGTTTGCACGAACTCTGAAAACCAGAAACATATAACATATGTTTGTGTCTGGATGAAATAATTAAAAACAAGCCCCCCATCCCCCTTATAAACTTACCAAAACATTTTGTAATTTGGGGGCATTTCGCTGCAAGCATTAAATAGTATGTATGGCAGAGAACATAACTTGAGGGGCAATCACGCTGATTCGAATACAGATCCCCCATTATGATGATGATGTTCAACTGAGTTGTTTCTGTAAGCGTTCAGCTCTACAATCCCCTCCCTCACTTATTCATGTTGGATAAGCTATTCAGCAAATGAGACCAATATTGATGCCAAATTCTTCAAAGAGTTCAAGCAAGTTAGCGCTATTTCCAAAATATTGTTTACTTACCCTTCACAATGTTACATAATACCACCCTTCCCAAATATGTAGATTCCATATCATTTCAAGGTTAGACCGTTCTGTACTTAACACCAATCTGGAGAGTATTATGTAAGCACAGTTTTTGGTCATTTCTGACCCTCTCTTCCCCATTGTAAGCAAAACTAAGCAACTGCCCACCCTACTTCCTATCCCCTAGCTTGCGTTGTATTTGTAGACTTTTTTAAAATATTATTATTATAATAATTATTATTATTATTATTAGCACCGCGTCTTACCACCCATTCGGGTTATACGCACTTACGCTAATGTGTAATGGTAGGGTGATTGTGAGATGAAATGAAGGACCTACAGTTTAACGTGGAATCCGAACCACGGTGGAGGCCTGGCATTCCCCACATTCACAAGATGTCTTGTCAGAGGTGAAGGAAGGGTTTGGTAATCAGATAAATCTTTGCCGGGACCGAGGATTGAACCCCGGCCGCCAGCTCAGAAGTCTGACACCTTACCCCTAGACCACCTTTTTAAAATAATTTGTTCAAAGGAATAACTATTATTTTTTATGTAATTTATAAATGACTGGTAGTTATTAGTGTAGAGGTACAAATTAATAGTGCGAAATAATTCACAGCAAGCACTGTTGTCAAATGAATTAAAATGTATTGCAATAAACAGGTAAAGTTAAAAAAATTATAAAATTATATAAAAATAATAATTTACACTTTATTGATATTATTAGTGAATACTTGAATTATTATTATTATAGTTTATAAACATCTCTAAGCCACTTTTAATCTGGTGACCAAGGTCATTGAATCCATGTGTTGACACTTTTAATTATTATGTGTCCATTAGGGTTGCGCCATTCTTGTCCGTCTCTTTTTGACTTGCGTGGGCAATGTTCTGAGCCCCCCTCCCCCTAAGGTGAACCAGTAAAATGACGAAATAAGTCCTTTTATTCCTCTATACTTGACAAGTGTCCGAAAAGATGAGCTTTTCTCTTGTAAAATCTGTAGAATGCAGAGAGTGGTAACCCTGTTCGGTCATAGTTTTCTAAGCGCAGTCCACCATTTGCTCTACGCGTTGCTAGAACAAACCTAGCGGCGTGGTGGGACTATTATTATTCTTAATCATTTGTGCAAATAAACTATACATCCTGAAATATTGATCGCGTATAAAGTATATTTATCAACCACCATACGTAGTGTACACACATAGTTATATTCTTGTTATTAGGAAACAATAACTATAGATATTTTAGTCTTATCTTTTTTTTATTTCGAATTATTTTAGTGTATTTGCCTTCCATAATTATGTTTTTGCGCCATTCTATTGACAATCAATCTACTTAATTTTATTTAAATGTTGCATTTGTGCATATTTTTTATCCTGTACGAGTAGCCTTTTAAAAATAAAAAATCTTCCAAATTAAGGCTACGTACCTAAGAAGTGCCTAAGAATAAAAAAGGATTGTTTTAAAAACACTATTGTCTAAAATCTCGGTCGGGTGAACTGGGGGTGGTTTTTTCCTAAATGGTTTTCCACTCTCCCTCCACGCAAATGCGGGTTCACTTCCACTAATTCAAACTTCCCAATTCCTAAATCCATTAACGTAATTCGTACTTAAAGCGTATAACCCGAACGGGTAGTAATACGCGTTGCTAAATATTATTATTATTATTATTATTGTCTAAACTCTAAATAATTTCATTTAACTTCACACATTTATAAAATGTAAGGTTATTAATAATATTGTAGTGACGCTGTCAATATTTTGTTCAAAAATAGTAGTTGTAGAACATTTGTCTCGGCAGAAGTAAATATTTACATTTACTGATAATTTTACATCGCTTTGATTTGGATGTTTGTTTAAATCATGACTGAAAAATGGCAACATGTTATGTTAGAGAGACTGAATATTGCTCCTTCTTTGCAAACTGACGTGCGTAAATAAAGTACTAGTAAACCAAGTATAGAGAGTATGTCAGACAATAGAGAGTGTGTCAGACAATAGAGAGTATGTCAGACAATAGAGAGTATGTCAGACAATAGAGAGTATGTCAGACAATAGAGAGTATGTCAGACAATAGAGAGTATGTCAGACAATAGAGAGTATGTCAGACAATAGAGAGTATGTCAGACAATAGAGAGTATGTCAGACAATAGAGAGTATGTCAGACAATAGAGAGTATGTCAGACAATAGAGAGTATGTCAGACAATAGAGAGTATGTCAGACAATAGAGAGTATGTCAGACAATAGAGAGTATGTCAGACAATAGAGAGTATGTCAGACAATAGAGAGTATGTCAGACAATAGAGAGTATGTCAGACAATAGAGAGTATGTCAGACAATAGAGAGTATGTCAGACAATAGAGAGTATGTCAGACAATAGAGAGTATGTCAGACAATAGAGAGTATGTCAGACAATAGAGAGTATGTCAGACAATAGAGAGTATGTCAGACAATAGAGAGTATGTCAGACAATAGAGAGTATGTCAGACAATAGAGAGTATGTCAGACAATAGAGAGTATGTCAGACAATAGAGAGTATGTCAGACAATAGAGAGTATGTCAGACAATAGAGAGTATGTCAGACAATAGAGAGTATGTCAGACAATAGAGAGTGTGTCAGACAATAGAGAGTGTGTCAGACAATAGAGAGTATGTCAGACAATAGAGAGTATGTCAGACAATAGATAGTGTGTCAGACAATAGAGAGTATGTCAGACAATAGAGAGTATGGTTATCGTGAGATAAACCATGACTATTATTCCACCCTCAACCACTCCCCACTAGCTTTATCTGCACACCATGTTTGTATATTATGTTTGAATTCTTCCAAAGTTTAAATGGGGGGTATTTTTTATTGTTTTTATAAAGTATGTTACCTCACCTTGGTGGTTGGATGGTCTAAAGCGTCACTCTTGCAATCGACTGGACTACTGTGACGAGGAGATTGAATCCTTGTTTAGTGTATTGACCACTGGGGGGATTTTTAACAAAAGCTTTTACAACTCTCCTTACACGAAAATGTAGGTACAATTCATTTAAATTCCACCTTTTCCATCCCTGAAGTAAATTAGTATGTTTAACATTAATAAATGGATGTTCGTACAATGTTGTCCTCCTCCGTCCGGCAGCTCGCGCTCGACAGTTTGGGGCCCTCGCCTTAGTTGGACCATTTGAACACCGGTGTTGGTACTACTGTATTGTAATATTATCTCTGGATCTTCGTATTATTGGTTGAAAAACAATATTTAACATTTTATTTATTTGTTTGTTTGACGTATGGCGTACATCTATAGAATCTTGATACAATTAATTATTTACAGGATAGTCATGGTTTGGTACAAGGGTAAAAATGAGATCAACAATATTATTAGAGGCTGTAGGTAAACGCATTAACACTTCGCAGTTGGATGTCCAACAGTGAAATATCTCACTATGCTCTAAGGATGTATCACTTACTTTTAAATAATTACATTAATATTTACATGTTTTAATTTTACCACACGTATTTAATTAAGTTGTTTTGACTACCTGTGTTGATACTGTTCTTGTACATACTCATGGTCTAAACAGGAAACTACATTAATATTAACAATATACTGTATATTATATATTTTAACAAAGATGAACTCATGTTGTGGGCTGATATCTTTTAGAGCCCTTATATATTACTTCAAAAGGTTTCATTCTTTATAGTAGTTATTTATTTTTTGCACCGCGTCTTACTACCCGTTCGGGTTATACGCTTTAAGTACTAATTACGCTAATAGATTAGGAATTGGGAAGGTTGAATTAGAGTAAGTGAACCCGCATTTTCGTGGAGGGAGAGTGGAAAACCACGACAAGCGCGTTAGCCAACTACGCCACCGAGGCGGGTTTCTTTATAGTAGTTATTTAAGAGTGAAGTGTAACTCTTCTTTCGTCAAGGCCAGAGAAATAATATCGTATTGAGTCATTTAGCGGTGAAATAATGCCAATACTTTTGATCTTCTGCCATACTTTAAGACTCAAGGCCGTATGCAAGAACTTGACTAAGTGGAGACTAAGTGGAGACTAAGTGGAGACTAGCGTGGGTTTGCTTGTGGTATCAGAGGTTAAAAGAATCGGGACCACACTATCGGTCCACTAAGCATTCACTAACGTTCTTGCATACCGTCCTAAGTCATGTTTACTAATCAAATTTAAAGACATGTCTAAATTGAAGCATTAATAATCTCGAAGAACTATAAACTGATTTTTCACAAAATCAACGCATATTAATTCAATATTATCTAAATCTATTTAATTTGTGTGAGTAGTTAAATTTAAAAAATAGAATAATATATTCTAATAATTTATCTATTGCGAAGTAAAATAATACATAATAAAATCTGATCTTATGTTCCAAACATTAAATAAAGCATAATTTAGCCTGTAATTTTCACACCATGTTTGTAAGTTCTCGTGTGGTCGTTGATTCGAGGTACTCTAGAGGTCTTGTAAGAGATTATAAAATAAATACTTGAACACTTTAAGAAATTTCTGAATATGAAATACTTGTCATTTATAATATCAATATAATTATATTTCTCAACATTAGAAAAAACTCGTTTCAAGGGTCTATTTTCCAACAGTAATTATTAGCTTACTTAGTCCTTTTTTTAAATAATCATACTTTTTATTTTTGAAACCTATTAATATTTTATTTAAATGATACTCCTCATGTTTACAACATATCTTAAGTTAATGTACACCTTTTAATTTATCTTATTAGTGATTTTAAATAATAATATTGTGTTAGTTCAATTATCAAGTATGTTTTTGATAAATATTCATAAATTAAAATCACCTTTAATTAATTCACTTTGTGATTTAAAAAGTTAATATTTTCAATATGATTAAAATAAAATCTAGTCTCTAATCTATTATAACTCGTGAACGCTAGACTTGTAGAACTCTTTGCTACCAACTGAGCCATTGTGGCTAAATATTATGTTAGCCATGGCTATTCAGTATTTCTAAATGTTGAACAAGAGTGAACAACAACATTTCGCGCACAGTTTACTTCGATAAACAGTAATCAAGCTTGGATTCACTCTCCCTATACACAATAATGGGATCTTGGATACCTCTTTGTAGAACGAGTCGATTCTCACTCTTCTAGTTCATTAATAATTAGAATTAGTTCGTCAACCACCCGCCTCGGTAGCGTAGTTGGCTAACGCGCTTGTCGTGTTGAGCTCGACCGCTGAGGACGGGGAGATCGAGGTTCGAATCTCGGTCGGGTGAACTGGGGGTGGTTTTCCTAAATTGTTTTCCTCTCTCCCTCCACGCAAATGCGGGTTCACTTCCTCTAATTCAACCTTCCCAATTCCTAATCCATTAGTGTAACTAGTACTTAAAGCGTATAACCCAAACGGGTAGTAAGACACGGTGCTAATATTAATATTAGTTCGTTAACTACACGCAACAGCACAGGGAAATAATCCGCCACGTTGTATTTCTGGGAGGCTAAGGAATCAGGTCAAACACACTACCAGCCTGCTTGACCTGCTCGAGAATATTCATCCGGTAGTCATTAGATGTAATCATTCTGAACTCAGCGATGGTAACTTTAAATTTATGTAACATTATACATTATTTTTTATTATTTCTGACTAAATAAGTATTGTGAATATTTTGTAGCTATAACTAAATTTGATTATATTTGATTAGTTTCCTTCAAGACCATCTAGTTCTATTTAAGTAGCCTACCCATGAAAAAATTAAATAAAAATCGAAAATCAAATCTTACTTTAAAAACAAAAACAAATACAAGAACAAATATAAATTTGTATCACCTGTCAAAAGTCCCAAATTGTCTACACTTCTGAACAATGGCTGCCTGTTGTCAGATGGACAATACATCCTTGTTTGAAAAAACATGATCACAAAAATAATTGCACTTTTCTTAACATAATTATAATCCTTTTGATAAATATGTTAAATGTGTAATAATATAAGTGATTAAACGTACTGCCATAATTATAGAACATAAATATAAAAATAAATGTGAGACCCTTTTGTTAAATATTTTGTTGCCTGTTATTATTAACAGAAACTATTGCTGTAGTCTCCCTAAAAACCTAAACGCCCCCCTACCATCCCCTTACAGTTTACCGCCCCCCTGGGGAGTGGTACCACTCGGATTGGGAAACACTTGTCTAGATGATGTTTGAAGAGATAATTGTTACTGGCACAGTATTTCTCGCCGGAGTTGGCAACATTGGTCGGGTATTTAGACCCTCCAACAGTGAACAATGAAGAGAAATCAATCGTTAGTAGTTTCCTGCTCCAAAGTAACCAAAATGTTGAAAACAGTCTCGTTTGTCCACAGTAATAAAGCGTCGTGTGATTTCTTCTAATTTTATTTGGTGAAATATAAATAAGTGGTAACATAAACTTAGTTTGAATGTATTTAATTTGAAATTTATATTATTGTATGTTGCAAAGGGTGACATGTTAATAACCCTTCAATTAATAGTGTGTCCATCAAATTCGTTTTTAAAGCCTTTAAAAAGCAAAATTGAAGAGGGTCGTGTGTTTCAGAAAAAGTGGGACCTGGAATATTTTGTTCCCCAAATGCCCCTTCTGAAAGTGTGACAGACTGTGTCGTGGATATTGTACACCCCTGTGAGTCTGTTGCAAGTGTGACAGACTGTGTCGAGGATATTGTACACCCCTGTGAGCCTGTTGCAAGTGTGACAGACTGTGTCGTGGATATTGTACACCCCTGTGAGCGTGTTGCAAGTGTGACAGACTGTGTCACAGATATTGTACACCCCTGTGAGCCTGCTGCAAGTGTGACAGACTGTGTCGTGGATATTGTACACCCTTGTGAGTCTGTTGCATAGTGTGACAGACTGTGTCGTGGATATTGTACACCCCTGTGAGTCTGTTGCAAGTGTGACAGACTGTGTCGTGGATGTTGTACACCCCTGTGAGCCTGGTTGAGGTCAACGTACAAACTTTGCCTCGTGTTGATGTGTCAGGGTTGTTTACTGTATTATTCTCAATACAGTTCTTCATCTTACCCAGTCAGTTGTCGGATGATTAGTCCAGACAAACTAATTTGTTCCCCGCCGAAACTTCACCCCCCTCCCACCTTCTTCACTTACATTTCCGATCGCGGCCCGACCCACCGCACTGGGCACTGGGCACAGGGCACAGGGCTCACGGAAATTGGATGGGTTTCTTCAAGAGTATTAAAACCACCAAAGTCAAATTGACCGTTCTCAACAAACTTCTACAGTCAAGTTATGATTTATTGACACAGACACAAACGGTCTATACTCGGTATAATTTCATTAAATTATATATAATCAGGCAGGTATTTAGGACTTAATTTTGAGCTTGGNAAACACAATTAGCGCTCATTTCTAAAACAAGTGATAAAACGTCCCAGCCATCCACCTTTAATTACAATAATGGGGTGAGAATGATGTAAGTAAAATTGAGAGGAAATGATCCGGCATTTGTTTGTAGGCAGAGTGGAAAACCATTTAGGAAAAGCGAATAAAGTATGTTAGTGAGCACTCTAGTTAATTTTTTAATGAAAAGAAAAATATCTTGTTATTCGTCTGAGCGAATAGCCCTAACGGGTAAAACGCGGTGCTAAATATATAAAAATACTATATATTTAAATATATATTCATACGTCCCAATTGTTAATAACTTAAAAGTGTATTTTGCTATTATAATATAACACATCAAACATGTTTCTGACATTCTTACGAGACGTACCTTTAAGACCAGACTTGCGACACTATATCGCAAAGGTATACAATGTAAACAAAAGTTCCCCTAAAATCTTACTCAATGGAAAAGTATATGCTTGATACAATATAATATAGCACTGAATGCGCATGACGAGTTTTAACAGCAGGATTATGGCCAAACATTCGAAAGGTAAACCGTTATACAAGTTAAAAAAAGTGTCCATAAAATCCCCAATTAGAATAAAAGTATGGTAATAATAGTTCAATATGTGTACCTCCCTCCCCTCACCCACCCTCTGCCCACCACACCCCACCCTACACTCAAAAACGTACACTTATTGGTACGCGTACGCGTGGCGTACTGTGAACTTTTTTTTTGCGTGGCGGTTGGGTGGGTGGGTGAAATAAGGATTTTAAAAAAAAATCATAGAGGGAGAATATTTTTAGTAATTCCAAATAGTATATTAATCCCCACTACAACGCTACATAAAGGTCTAATAATATTCTCATTCATATTATCAAATATACTACACACACGAATAAAGCCCGTGCTACACGCGGATATGCAACACAAGATTCATGCGCTATTAATTTCCATTCTTAGGCTACACAGTGTTATCCCATTTCCCCCAATTCGGACCCTCCATGAACATTCAAAATATGCCTGAAGTGGTCGTTCCATCCACTCAAAACCAAACTCGTATCAGCCATCAGGCTAACATCCCCATCTCTCACTAAATTGTTCCTAGCCTGATAACTTTTCTTATGTTTGTTAGTTTATCCTATCTCACTCAAGCCACCCTTTAAATAGACCCTACTCTCTCTTTTTGTCTCTAGATAAGGCATTGGCTTTCCTCTATGCGATGCTAAATGTGTTTTAAGCTCAATGTTTTTCTTCTCTATTAAATTTGAACATTCTTTGTCCTAACGTAACTTGAAACCCTCTTCAGGAAGATAAAGATCGTTCGGGCGATGCAATGGATGCTGGTCACGTCACTAATATTGGTAGCATTTTAAATGTCGGAATAAAAGATCGCACTGCACTGAACTAATCCATCGTTTGTTGTATCATCTATGCTAGTCATGAGCCTATTTCCACGAGCTATTCTGGCAGCACTGCTTGGCTATACACGCTTTTAAATGGTCTTGTTTCCACGAGCTATTCTGGGAGAACTGTTTGGCCATACATTCCTTTAAATGGTCTTGTTTCCACGAGCTATTCTGGCTGCACTGTTTGGCAATACATGTTTTTAAATGGTCTTGTTTCCACGAGCTATTCTGGCAGCACTGTTTGGCAATACATTCTTTTAAATGGTCTTGTTTCCACGAGCTATTCTGGCAGCACTGCTTGGTTATACATGCGGTTAAATGGTCTTGTTTCCACGGGCTATTCTAGCAGCACTGCTTGGCTATACATGCGGTTAAATGGTCTTGTTTCCACGAGCGCGCGCGACTCAAGTATCAGTGCGGCAGTCGCGTACGGTCGCTCGATTTCTAACAGTGTTGACAGTACGAGTACATTGCTTTCAATCGTTGTTTCACACGGCCGGCAGAAATACACACGACTCTTGTTATGCTAAGCTAGTCATTGCATAATTTTAATTATTATAAATGTCATACCAGCACTCCTTTGAGAGTTTGTATGTGGAGTTGTTTATTGGTGAGAGACAGATTCTACCGGCTGTCTGGGATTCAAGATTACGTTGCGTGACAATCGCGCTGCTACGGGCGTTAGCAGCGCTGCTGGGTCACGCTGATAAAATCTCTCGTGAAAGTGAGTCTTCCTTCTACTTAGAGCTAAAAGCTCAACATCAAAAGTTTGGAAAAACTCTTTGTAAAATTCTACTGAGACTTTTAAATCAGAAGTTTTGACAAAGGGAGGTGTCCAAGTAGTGGCGTGAAATCCTTTTCTGAATCATAAACAATATTTTATTATGAGCTACAAAGCGTTTTTTAACTTAATTTTTTTGGTTAAAATAAATTAGTTAAAAGGTCTGAGGGTGTTTTTATCGCAATATTCCCAAACCCCCCGTAAATTCCTAATTACTGTGTCTATAAATTCAGTGGTTCGAACGACCACTGTGTATCGCCTTTCAGTTTCGACACGTCAACGGAAGCGAGATGAGTCGCTTTGATTCCATAATCCCCCCTTCCACGAACGAGACATCAAAAGTGTAGCATCAATTCCCGCATAATAAAACGACAGGACGTGACCATTTACTGAACGCGGTCTATCACGTGACACATGCATACCACGCAACTGTGAGAGCGCTCGCGAAGCAGGAAGAACAAATTACCACTTGGCTCATTGGCTGAATGGAGCCCAGTCGAGTCAGTCCACCATTACAACAAAGAGAACAATAATACAGCAACAGATTATCGTATCAAGATTGACGGGAAGTAACAGTGCTAACAATAGTTTGATTAAAAGAGTATCTTTAATGTTGTTGTAAGTGTACACTTAATAAAGTGTTATTGTGTATGAATGAGTGTTAGACGCACTAACTGTACAACAATTAGTTTTTGCATTGATTATACGATCATGTGTGGAGTTTTGGTGAATATTGTAGGCTCATAAAGGGAATTTCAAGTGAGTACTTAATTATGTATAATATTTGTTGGTGATAATGTGAATAGGTCTGTTTTCATCACACCGGGGGTTTATTGCGAGTATATCAACATGTTTAACTTAGTCACATTTGAAATTTTGTTTTGTACATTCCCAAAACTAGTATTTGAGTCCAGTTCCTGTATGATAATATTAACCAAGACAAGGCGCAGAATACGTACATTGTATCAATGGTTCAAAATGTGCTCGTAATTTGCACCCACCCAAATTTTAATTTAAAATTATCACATAGCTTAAGGGTGAATTATTTTATATAAGCTAATTTTTATTATTTTGTGTACATTTTTTGTAGAAGTATTGCGAACTGTAAAAAAACTTTTTGTTAACAATGAAAAGATACTTATTATTAACATGGAACATAGCCTACTCAAAATAGCTTTTAGAAATAATTTTCAACAACTTTCCTTTGTGATGGGCTCAAGTTTTTTTATACAGACTACAAACAACAATTTATCTTCAGAAACATATATACATACGCCTTCCTTCTTTTACCCCCTTATCTATCTATTCACACCATTCCCGTCCAACAAACAAAAAACGTTCGTTACTGCTCTTCTGGACAAGTCTTCCCCCTTGGTTTCATTAGGTTTTACTTCAACCCACTAACGCCTATAGGTCTTCAAAGTTGTCAACCACCCCGAACTTTGCGTAATAGGTACGAAATTATAACTATCACGATTTTAGGCCTACTCTATCTTTAATAATTACTTAATGTTTATCAATCAGCTAAATATCAACATTAATATTTTAGTTATTTGCTACCGTGAAACTTAGTTCTTTGTAAGGTTTGAATCATTATTAATTGCTGTTTCTATGGTGAAAACAAAAGTGTTATACTTACTCTATGGCATTAGGATCTCGACAGTTCTTTGCAGCACTTACAAACGCCACCTATTCCTATCTTGATTTAGTTCTATCCAGTCCATCTCATTACACCCTATCCCTATCCTAAGCTAGTTCTATCCAGTCCATCACATTACACCATATCTCTCTCCTGAGTTAGTTCTATCCAGTCCACATTACACCCTGTCTCTATCCTGAGCTAGTTCTATCCAGTCCATCACATTACACCATATTCATATCTTGAACTAGTTCTATTCAGTCCATCTCACTACAACATATCCCTATCCTGAGCTAGTTCTATCCAGTCCATCTCATTACACCCTATCCCTATCCTAAGCTAGTTCTATCCAGTCCATCACATTACACCATATCTCTATCCTGAGTTAGTTCTATCCAGTCCACATTACACCCTGTCTCTATCCTGAGCTAGTTCTATCCAGTCCACCTTATTACTCTCTACCTCTTTCAGGTCCATTCTAATGTTATCCTCCCATCTGTGTCTAGTTCTTCCAATGGTATCTTCCCATTGGGTTTGCCATTTACTATCCTGAACATGGTTCTAGATTCTTCCATTCGCTATGCATGTCCTGCCCACCATAATCTACGAGACTTGATTATCCCAACAGCGTCTTGTGAGGAATATAGGGTATATAACTCATCATTATGTAACCTCTCCACTCGCCTCATCCTCCCTTTTTTTAACCACATATCTTCATAAACACACTGTTTTCTAACACCCTAAATTTGTTTTCGTAAGATACCCCGTTTCACACCTAAAGACACCAACCGGTAAAATTATTGTTTTGTATATTCTTAGTTTTACATTCCTTGACAGCAGGCGGTATTACAACTTACAGAGTAATAGAATGCATTTTCCGACTGTATTATTTTCCTATCTTCCAATATAATGTCGTTATTGTTAAAATTGTTCCTAAATATTTAAATGTATTAAAACTGTCGACTGATATGTTGTTCGCAGTAATAGTGGTATGTTCTCTTTGTGATCATATACTTAGTATTTTCAGTGTTAACTTCTAAATCTATTTTCTTACTATCTTCTACTAACATTTCTGCATTTCTTGCTATTGCCCAACAAACTAAATCATCTCTATACCCTGATAGCTCCATTGGACCGTTTAATGTCAACCCTTCCCTACTATCTTTCATCACTCTAAGGCTAGATTAAAGAGTAGTGGGGAAAGTTAATCTCCTTGTTTCAACCCATTATGTATTTAGAAAGTACCTTATAAATTATATCAAACCCGTACTCTTAACACGCGTTATCAGTCAAACATGCCTCAATTAGCTTGACAAGTTTTTTGGATATCCCAAACTTAACTGAATCGTAGGCCTTTTTAAAAATCCATGCACAATTGATGAACCCTCATGTTATATACCCACTTGTTTCTGATATTTTCCAAAATATAAAAAATTCTTATCCATTGTTGATCTATTTCGTCGAAATATAAAATGTCGATCATTAATTATTTCCTCTGAATATGGAGTCAATCTCACTAAAATTATGTTAGATAAACTTGTATATAATGTTGGTAGTAGTAAGATACCTCTATAGTCATTACACTCCCTTTTTAAAATGGGTATAATAATACCTTTCCTCGATTCTTTCTGGTTCGATATAGATCATAACAATTCATGAATTGTTATTACTAACGTTTCACCACCACTCTTTACTAACGTTTCACCACCACTCTTTACTAACGTTTCACCACCACTCTTTACTAACGTTTCACCACCACTCTTTACTAACTATGACGGAATTGAATCTTTAGCTGCAGATGTATGATTATTTAACTTCTTAATACTGTAGCTTACTTTGACTTTACTAATACATGGATCTGTGACTAGTGGCTCAGCTCAGCAGTATGGATTTTGATACCTTCATCCAATTCGGACCCTCCATGAACATTCAAAATATTCCTGAAGTGGTCGTTCCATCCACTCAAAACCAAACTCGTATCAGCCATCAGGCTAACATCCCCATCTCTCACTAAACTGTTCCTAGCCTGATAACTTTTCTTATGTTTGTTAGTTTATCCTATCTCACTCAAGCCACCCTTTAAATAGACCCTACTCTCTCTTTTTGTCTCTAGATAAGGCATTGGCTTTCCTCTATTCGATGCTAAGTGTGTTTTAAGCTCAATGTTTTTCTTCTCTATTAAATTTGAACATTCGTGGTCAAACTATGGTTTCTTCCTACTCTTTTTGCAAAGACCTACACTGTTTTCTTGCCACGTTTATAATATTATTCCTGACAATTTCCGCTGTTTCTCTGTATTCATAGTCTCCCCCTCGTCCTTTGAGCACTCTGGGGCATCAATAGGATATTCACCCTTTCCCTCACTATCTGTCAGTTTCTCTACATCATTTCTGTTACTGACAGACGATCAAGTCTTGCTACTGCCCAGAAGTGGTTGAATCGCATTCTGCGCCCTCAATGACCTCACATACACTTACTCATAATAATAAAAAAAAATTGATCGTTTAAGGAGGCTAAAATTATAGTAGGTACTTTAAAACTAGTAAAACTAATTTTGATCAATTTTATAGTGAATATATTTATAAAATTTTTACTTGAAATTTTTATTTTTGTAGGTTTTATTAATTCAAATGATTAATTTTCAAGTAGTTGATTGATAAATTTGAATGCCATTCTCGCCTCTTGCATAGCATGACGTGAATTTTCACAATTTAATTTGTTAAAAGGAAATAAAAAGATATTCTTGGTCTGTCACTTTATCTGTTCGGGATATACAAAGATGTCATCATGTATGTAATAATGCTAACGTTATAGGGGGAGGAAGGTTGAATTAGAGGAAATGTACCCGCATTGGCGTGTTAGCCGAGTAGGAAACAATTTAAACACAATCTCCCAACACTTGATTGGAATTCGAGCCTTGTTTTCCCCGTCATCAGCAGGCCAGTCTCATACGAGATGACGTCTTAGACCGTTTGGCCACTGAAACGGTTGATACACTACTGAGCTAAGTGTTGTGCAATGAACTGGTAATTGTGTATCTACTGTCATAAAGCGTGTTTGTTAACAAGTCATGATACCATGAGAGCCAAGCCACAAACAGGTCGATTGCTGGATAGCTCAGAGGTCCCGGGTTTGATTCCCGTATCCAAGTGTTAAAGAGCTAGATATTTAACAAACAAATATAATATCTTGGCTATTTAATCCATCTTGTATATACTATATCACAACACAGCCATAATCTGCTTCGGTGGCGTCACTCTTGCAATAGATTAGACTGCCGATGACCGGGAGATCGGGGTTCGAGTCCCACTTTGGCGTACTGAGGTTTCCCCCCAATTATTTTACACTGTCTCTCCACGCTAATGTGGGTACACTTCCTCTAAATTCAACCTTCCTCATCCAAGGTTGAAAAACCTGGGTTATTAAAGATATTGTTATCTGATTAAACCAATAATTCAAATATATGAATTATTCGGGATCCCGAGAAACATATTTTAATGTTAATATAGTTAGGAAAACAATAATGCAACAATGTAATTCTTGACAACAATAAGCTAGCAGGTTGATTAAAAAGACTGTTTGAGTAGAGGGAATAAAGAAGGGGGAGAGAGGGGGAACAGCTGCAGAAGTGATTGGTTGCATTCTTTAGTTAAAGTTAAAAGGTAAGAATTTTTGTTATCTCATTTAACTTTTTGATAAGGGTCATTCCATGTCAAATCAACCAAAAAAAATTCAAATTCAAATTCACCATCACCGATTTCAACCAAACTCAAAATTCTGATAGTATCTATGGAAAAAGTGATTCCTAATTTTTTTCAGATTTTTTTCAGGTACTGTTTTTTATATACAGCTGCCAAAATATTTCAAAATTTGTAAAAAAAGACATGCATTATAATTTTGAATTGCCTGTAACTTAGACCCTATTTAAGATAAAGAGCTGTATAAGGTCTCATTTTAAAGCTCATTAACTGGGCTTTAAAATGATATTTAACATGATAGGGTCTCAAGCAATCTCATTTTACAAGCATTCATTTCTTTTTTGTTTTTTGAAAATTTCCAAAAGTAGTTTTTTTTTAAATATGAAAAAAAAATATTTTGTTTATCCAACCTTTTTCAACAAATTCTGTAAGTTTCAAACTGGGATCATAATGGGATTATAAATAAACAATTTTTCATTGATAACATGTTGATTTTATACAGTCAACACTTGGCAGTATGTTTTACAATCAACTATAGGCCTACACATTTTAATTTATTAATCTTAAATAATATTTATTATAATTATTCAATGACAATATTACTTACATTAATATTTATTTAATAAGTTTTTAATTAATTGCGTAAGTAAATAAATTATAATTAATAAAGTCAAGTATAGCTTTACTTTATTTTTACATGGGAAGTGGTATTTTCCTGAACTGCACACAATGCATGCATGTTCTAACAGGCAGAGAACAATGAAGAAATCACCACATTGCTCAACCTTCACACAACCAATTAGTCAGTGTTCAGCTGTGGTGAGAGCAATCAGTGTTTAGGCATTTCTCTCTCTATATTGAATTAAAGTTACTTTCTATAAAGGTGTATGTGTTTGTCTTTAGACTATTAGTGAATGTGAATATTCTATGATTGGGACATTTTATTTTGTATAAGTTTTAGTGATTTTTTTAACAATACAACTTTTATTCTTTGTTTAAATCTGAATATTTTTTAATTCATTGTAAGAGAAGTTATAAATATGGATGGATCAACATCAAAGACAAAAGTGAATTTGTTTTGTTGCAATCCACTCAATAAACCAAAACATAATTATCACAATAAGAACTTGAGATTGGTGAATAATAATCTGCTACACAAGTTCAGTTCAAAGATTAAGTCTGGTGATAAGATATGTGACAGTTGTCGCAAATTATTGTCAAATTCTGTGAATAAAGATCAATCTACAGAGCCTCCCTCTGATGATACAGATGATGATTCACCCCAAGAAATTAATATTTCTTCTCCTGAAAAAGCGGATGCTCTGGCTTGTTTGAACCGTAGCCTAATTGCTATAAACGAGTCACCGATAAAAAAGCACAGATTATTAGAAAAGATATACCCAGCAGAAAAGCTTAAAAGAGTAAGTGAAGCTTTTAAATTCAAAGTGCTGGAAACCAGTGACACTTCTGATAGTTTGGAAACTCCTTCCCCTGGTGATGAAATACTTCTCCAGATGAAAGAAAAGTTTCGAACAACTACAGATAAAAGTGTGATTATGCAAATCCTTACTACATTACCTTATAGCTGGACCGTACAGAAAATTCAAGATGAATTTGGTGTAGCTAATTACACAGCCCGTAAAGCTAAAATACTCCAGAAAGAGAAAGGAATTATGTCATACCCTGATTCAAAACCTGGAAAAACATTGAAGCCAGAAATTGCTGCAAAAGTACAATCTTTTTATGAGAGTGAAGAAGTGAGCCGTATCATGCCAGGGAGGAAAGACTTTGTCTCGGTTAAAGTATGTGGAAAACGGGAGCATATCCAAAAACAACTTATCCTATGTAATTTAAAAGAACTGTTTGTACATTTTAGGGAGAAACACTCAGATATTAAAATTGGATTTTCTAAGTTTTGTGAACTTAGGCCAAAATACTGTGTTCTGGCAGGAGCAAGTGGTACACACAGTGTCTGTGTGTGTACAATACATCAAAATGCTAAGTTGAAGGTAGCACAGTGTAAATTCCCAGAATTAAGAGAAGGTGAAAAACTGATAAAAACATACCAAGATGCTTTACAAACATTGATATGTGATAATCCATCTGAATCATGCTACTTTGGTGAATGTTCAAACTGCCCAGGAGCAGATGTTTTACGAGCTAGGCTGGAATATTGTTTTGAAGTAAACTGTCTTGAGAATGTGACATTCAAGCAATGGGTTATAATTGATAAGAACACCAGCTTAGAGACTTTCACTAAACCACGTGAGGAATTTATTAATGATTTTATTGAATCCCTTCCCAAACTTCTGAGACACAGTTTTATTGCAAAACAGCAATCGTCATTTCTTAGTCATCTTAAGGAGGTACTAAAAGAGGGTGAGTTCATAGTGCTTTGTGATTTTGCTGAGAATTACTCCTTTATCTTGCAAGATGCTGCGCAGGGATATCATTGGAATAATGCACAAGCAACAATACATCCATTCTCCATCTACTCAAGAAGTGACCTAAGCGGCGAGTTGCAGCATACCAGTTTCGTAGTTATTTCTGATTGTCCTATCCATGACACCATTGCTGTTCATTGTTTTCAACGGGTACTCATGGATTTCATGAGGTCGCACTTTACTCCAACTCCATCGAAAATATACTACTTTTCCGATGGATGTGGAGCACAGTACAAGAATCGACTTAATTTCTTTAACCTGTGTTTACATGAGGAAGACTTTGGGGTCAAAGCAGAGTGGCATTTCTTTGCAACCTCCCATGGGAAAAGTTCATGTGATGGGATTGGTGGCACTGTGAAGAGACTGGCTGCAAGGGAAAGTCTACGCCTTGTTTATAATGAGCAAATCATGACACCCCGGCAGCTTTATGAGTGGGCTAAAGTAAACATCAGTTCCATGCACTTTGCATACAGCACAATCCAGAAGCATAAAAATGAAGAAATGATCTTGAAGGACCGGAAGATATCTGCCCAGACTATTGAAGGCACCTTGAAACTGCACTGCTTTATCCCTTTAAGTAAGAGTAAAGTACTCACTAAACTGTACTCCTTCTCAGCATCTTCAAGGGAGGCAGAAACAACAACAAGGTGTGATGATGAACTAGACTTCACAGAAATCGTTGGTTTCGTGACATGCCTATATGGTGACTTCTGGTGGCTGGCGTGTGTTCTTGATTCATTTGAAGATAAGCAGGAATTCAAAGTGAGTTTCCTTCATCCCCATGGTCCAGCTCCTTCAAATTTCACATACCCTACAGTACCTGACATTCTTCGTGTGCACCGAAGCAGCATCCTCACGACAGTGGATCCATTAACAGCAACAGGAAGAGTTTACACATTGACAAAGGCCGAGACAGAAAATGCAACCAGAAAACTTTTTGCAGTGAAACAGATGTGAAGTTTTGAAGTAGGTTCAGTAGGTACTTCAAATTATTTTTATAACAAATTGGAAAAATACAAAATTACACAGTGCATGTAGTTTTAAAATTAGGTTTTCATATGATCCCAATAAGATCCCATTTTGAAACTTTCAGAATTTGTTGTAAAAGGTTTGATAAACATAATATAATGTAACCATGACCAAGACAAAAAAGGTAAATCTAGCATTATCAGACAAGTGTGGAAAAATTTAAAAGAAAAAAAAGAGTATCAGTACATTCTAAAATAAAGTGATTTTGTAAGTGTAAACATGAATACAGAATCTTATAAGTTACTGAATTTGGGATTGAATTAGGCTAGAATACAATTATTTTAACATATTTAGATGCTTATTTTGGTTATTTAATATTAACATTGTTTGGAAGAACATGTGTGGCATTTTTACACAAACCAAATGAATACCCTGCCAGTCATGGATCGTCAAACTGGCAAGTAATTAGCACATTAACAGTTGCATCAACTTATGCTATTTATGTTTTTATAATAATCCCATTGAGATCCCATTATGAAACTTTCAGGATATGTAGAAAAATAATGTATATTTAGCATATATTTTTTTAAGAATTTTTTAAAATCTACTTTTTTTAATATTCAGAATTTAAAATTTCTTTGAATGACCTTGAGATTTTAAAAAATATAAAATTTGCATGTGTCATATCAAATGAAAGCCCAATTAAAGATCTTTCAAATGAGCCATAATTCAGGACTCTAGCACAATTAGATCCAGAGTTATTGTCAGTTAAGGTTTGCTCAGCAGATCAAAAATCATGTTTTTTTAAAAATTTCAAAAATTAATAACTCAAAAATGGATGCAGTAAAAATTCTTAAAAAAATTATACTTGTTTATAATGATGAATTCTACAAATATACCAAGTTTCATAAAAATCAAAAATGGTCGGTTTGAGAGCCTGGTTGATTTGACATGGAATGACCCATAAGTATTATTTCTAGAGCTTAGCATTAATACAGTGTAGGTACCTTAAAGTTATATTATCCCAAGTGAGTTACTAGTTGAACATATTATTCTGTTCAACCAATTAAAACATGTTTTATAGTTTAGTTGATTGTATAAAATCTGTAATTTCAAAACTTGTGTAGGGTTTGAACTAAAAATTTTAACCAGAGTGACTAGCCATTTTCAAAAATTAATTAGACGATTTATTTGTATGCAAAATATAAGTGTTTTTTTATTAACACCGAGGTGGTTATTTGGGCTGGGTAAAATTATAACAACCCAGTACTTTTCCTTTTTAATTAGTGTATAAGAGTGTAACCTGGCCAGGTAGTAAGACAAGGTGCTAAAAATAAACAACCACAAAGGTACTACTTCAAAACAGCAAACAGAGGAAGAGGAAAATACACATCTTTTGTAAGTATTGTAACAGTTCACTATATTATTGTTCCATCAAAAGTGACAACTGTAGATCGCATGACTTGACGTATGAATACGTGAAAGTAATTAATTAGTTTAGCACAGCGTCACAGACATACTAATCACGCTAGTGAGTTATAGAGCGAGCAAGGCTTAATTTACAGGAAGTGAACCCACATTTGCGTGGAGTAAGAGTGGAAAACTTTTTAAGAAAAGCCCCCCTTAGTACACCAAAGTGGGACTCGAACCCCGATCTCTCTGTCATCGGCAGTCTAGTCTATTGCGAGAGTGACGCCACCGAAGAGGGTTAATGTGAAAGTAGATCTAGTACTTGTTATAGCGTCAGTTCTCCTTTCATAAGAAGATTGTGGTATAGGTAGTACGATAATCTGGTGTTACCTTCTCTTAAAAATACCCGCGGTGAATTTTTTTACTATGATTACAAAGAATACTACAATATTTAACATAATTATTAAAAAAAAAATGTATCCCAATGTTACTGTTGTCAAGCTACGAACGGAGAGAACCAACAACTGGGTGCGATTCCTGGTTCGAGCATGATCGTATCAAATATCAAATATCCCGGTTGACAGGTCTTATGATCAAATATCCCGGTTGACAGGTCTTATGATCAAATATCCCGGTTGATAGGTCTTATAATCAAATATATCGTGGTACTCACTCTAACCTTTTCTTTCCACATACATTTCCGAATGAATATGCTCAATTGGGCTCGGATTTATATTTAATTACATATTTTTTAAATGTTTTTCAAACCTATGACTATGAACATACCTTAACAAATTGTGTGATTTTGAACGCTTTGACATCATATTTTAAACACTTATTTTTTAGTATTTTTAGTTAATAAATACGCGTTTCTTAGATATGACATAAGCTATAAGACATGTTTTGACAATTTTATTACTAAATATATCATTATAATCATCATCATCATCAACAACAACAACTATTTCCAGTCTGTGGCCGGGTCAGTTTAGTAAGATGGTTGCTTCCATTCTTCTATTCTCATTCAAACACTTTATCTGCTCCCCCAATCTCTTTCTTGACCTCCCCTGCGGTATTTTCCCTACATACTTCGTTTCCATCATTTTCTTAGGCATCCTCTCTTTTTCCCTCAACATTATATGCCCACACCATCTCGAGTCTTTCTTCCTCTACTATCTCATGTACTCCCTGTACTTCCACTCATTCACAGATAACTTCATTCCTAATCCTGTTTCTCCTCGTGACATCTAACATGCTCTTCACAAACTTTATTTCCATGGCCTTCACTTTCCTTGTGTCTCTTACATTCACTGTTCATGTTTCTCCTTCATATGTGACAATGAGTACAAAATACGCCATGTACAACACTTCTTTATACTTCGAGGACACTTCTCTTCTCCATAGCAGGTCTCTTACACTCCTATACAACAACTCACCCCGCTGCCCTCTTCTCATTAAATCCTCTCTACTTCCACCTTTCTCCACAATCATGCTTCCAAGATATTTTAAGTTCTGTACTTTTCTCAGCTCTACTCCATCCAACCTTATGGCTTTATTAGGCCATACCCTCTTCCTTTTCATTACCATCACTTCATACTTCCATTCCACACTCTTTTATTTCCTCATTCCATTCTTGTAGTTGTTCCTGTACTTCCTATTCCTTCTCCCCCCATACCATCAAGTCATCAGCAAACATCATGACTATTTCCATTACCATTACAAATAGTAATGCACTCACCTGCTACATTCGATTTTTTATTTGGAACCGCTTCATACTTCTACTCTCCATCTTAACACAATTACTATTATTCTCATGCATGCTTTTCACTCTCATTACCTCTCCTATTTTCAATTCTGCCTCCTCCATCGCTTTCCAAACTTTATTTCAATATGATATGCCTTCTCCACATTTATAAATTTCATCACCAAGTATTTCCCATATTCATACCTTCTTTCCATTAGCTGTTGTAGGACAAAGATTATGTCTGTTCCCTAAATCCGTTCTGTTCCTCTATCCACCTTTCTTTCATTTTATTTATTATTCTATTTTCCAGAATTCTCATATATGTTTGTACAGTGACAAATCAGCGTTATCCCCTTATAACTTGTAAACCTCTTCCTGTCTCTTTTCTTGAAAATATATATTATAACTCCTTTTTTTCCAGTCTTCTGGTACTTTGTCCTTCTTCCAAACTACTCTTAGCACCCTGTATAACCATTGTATATCTACTTCACCTGCTGCTCTATCATTTCCACAGTCAGTTTGTCCACATCCGGTGCTTTTTCTTGGTTCATCCTCTTTAATGCGTCCTCCACCGCTTTCCATGTTGGACTGCTTTCCTCCTCTTCTTCTATTTCTTCCTGCTCCGCTCTTTCATTATAATTTCTTTCCTTTTCCGGGATGGATGATATATTTTTAAAAAAATCTCAAAATATCTCATAAATATTTCCTTTTCTTCCTCTCCTGTCTTTAACATTTTTCCTTCTTCATCTATCATTCTGACTTCTTGTATTTTCTCTTCCCTTCTGTTTTTAATTAGCTACATAACACCTTCTTACTTACTTCCACATCCCGTTCCAGCACTTCCGTCCATTTTTTGCATCCAATCCTTCCTGGCTTTCCGTACGACTCACTTCTCTCATTTCTTTTTCTCCCTATATTCTTCCTATGTTTCTTCATTCCTATTAATAAAACTCCTTCTGAATGTTTTATTCTCCTCCTCCACTGTTTCCTTCACCCTGTCGTTCCACCAAGGTGTCTCCTTCCAAGACTTCTTATTACTTGTCCTCTTACACACCTCCTCTGCGGCTCCCACCAGACTGTTCTTTAACCTTTCCCATTCAACATTTACACTTTGCATCTCATCCTTGGATATTTACAGCTGTCTTTCCTCTTCATTTTTTAGCCTCCACAACCTTAGTCTTCTTTCTCGTCTTACTATCTTTCTCCTACGTTCCCATCCCTTTATGTCTCCACCAACATCCTGTGGTCACTCTCTAAGGACATACTTGGTATTACCTTGATGTTTAAGGTCTGCCTTTTCATTTCTTCATCCATGATAAAGTATTCTATCACCGACTTTTGATCCCCATTCCAACTGTAGCTAGTGTGATCTTATGACTTTATATTTCCTTCATATACCAGCTGTTTACTACTTTCATTTTATTTCTTGCACATAGCTATACCCGTCCTCTACCCTTCTTGTTTCTCTCTTCATCCTTCTTTCCCTAACATCTTCTCAAACCTTACTCTTTATTTTCTCTTACAAAATATATATTTAATTTAACCTTTTGATGATCAATAACATGTATTCTAAGAAAAGAGTATGCCAGTGTCTATAGTCTAGGGGATAAACTCTAAGCTAATCTTAGAGGAAAAATTGAATTTTGTTTACTCAAAGGAACAACAACAACAACAATAATTTAAGCTGTCATAGCTCATTAGTTACCCAAGCTAATGCTTAGTTGCCACTTCATTTTGAAATAATTCTCTTTGTTTATTGGGGAAAGAGGGAAGGAGGTTAGAGTGTTTGACGTGGGTGCTGCCTTCCATACCATGCAGACAATTTCGGACATATTCAAGACAATATTGCAACGCTCGATGAGGAAGTTCCATAAGTGAGGGATTGTTACAAGGGATTGTTCAAGAAGACTTCATTTACATCACAGCTATCTTTTCGTCCCTGAGCGGAACAAATATTCAAAACAGTGTACATATTTTGTTAAGACTAGAAGACTTTCCTGAGGAACGTGCAAAGGATGCAGTAAAGCAATTAAACTTGTTCCGTAATACAAATCTTTACTTAGATGTTCTATAATAAATAATGTTCAGTGACAGTTGAATATCAATGGTCAGTTATAGCCCAACTAGGAAGAATTTTCACACTCAGATATTTTTACTTCACATCCTTGACTGTTTCCAGCCTCTAGTCTGGGCCAGTTTTGTATTCAAGCCATATATTGTCCACTACCGGCTCGCTAAGCCTGTCGTAGCTCCATATATATGCCTTATAATCTAACTTAAGACTAGGACAGTCACAACATCCAGCACCCAGCCGTTAATTCGTCACTGTGAAAGGGTAAACCCACAATTCACCAATGATACATTTTTCGGCCATGCCAGGAATCGAACCCGGGACCCTTAGCTCAGTATACGGACACGCTACCGACTGAGCTAATGTGTTGAATTACTGTTAGATGTTACTAACTTTTGAAACGTGTTCATTGTTCATATAACCTCATGTAATGTTTTGTCGGGTAGCAAACAATCTTATAAATTTGAAACATATGCTGATGATGTCCATTGAAATGGTGGAATTTAATATTAAAATAAGCTAGTGATCATTAAGGAAGGTAGCGTATAACCCGAACGGGTAGTAAGACGCGGTGCTAAATATTATTATTATTAAAGAAGGTACGTTTTATGAATTTTGTTTTTGCATGGTTTTATGTTGTTTTATATTTATTTTAAAACAAGTCAATCAATTCCCTCTCACAGAGCGCGGAAACAGCCGACTCCGACCACTGTTTTATTATTATAACTCATGACTCATTATCATAATATATTTAGTTTTAATTAGATGTGGTATTAGTTAACATTGGGGAGAAGGGGTTGAGGGCGGGAATAGTGGGCCTACGTCTCCCTCTTACTTGAGAGTATCGAGTTCACTCCCGACAGGATACACCATGTGCGGTTTTTAATACTCACTCCAGGTGAATGCTGGTGTGGATAATTGGCCTCAAATTTCACTACTGGCACTAAATCAATTATATAAAAAGGTTGATGACATTTCGTTATAAAATATATTTTTGTTTATGTAATAATTATAATATAATATTTTATGTATTTAAATGATGAAAGAGAAGGAGACAGAGGTCAGGGTGCATTGTCGGTATAATAATAATAATAATAATAATAATAATAATAATATAATCTACAAATCATTGATAATTGATGCTGCATACAATGTGTATTACAATAGGTATTGTGTGTCGGCTGCAACCGGCAATTGTAATGGCATGTGACGTAATTCGATATGGGTTTAGTTCATTCCACGAGCCAATGTTTTTAAACCACATTGTTTGTTATTACTCAGCAGTCAACCCACAGATAACCTAGGAACGCGATACAGCGGTTTTCTGCCTGCTTTATCTAATAAAACAACACTTCTTTGCTGTTACTGGCTCGTGCGCTAAATATCCCCGCTAATCGGCTGAGAAATGGCCTCTCAATATACCCCAATATACCCCTGTATTAATATTCCTCAATGTCTCACACCGAGTGTGTTTATCCAGTCTGCCATCAATTACTCTCTGTATTAATATTCCTCAATGTTTTCATAGCAGTTTGTAAACCCAGATAATAGCACATAGTAAAATATTTATCGCCAAAGCCATATCCAGAAGTACTGTGTTGTTATTGTGAGGGAAATAGGTGATTGGTCATTTTGAACAAGAGACGACTAAGTATTTTTAACATAAAGTCTCTGAAAGAATTTCTATTCCTAACTACAGTTAAGAACATAAGAAAATCAGGATCTATTTAAACATTTTTATACACATGCCCAATTTAAATACATATCTAGTTTGGGCATGTACTAAGACATGGTATATAAAAATGTTTAAATAGATCATGATTTTTTCCGGTAGGGATGAAGAAGATAGGTTTTAGGGTAAATGTACCTACATTTACATGGAAGGAAACCTTTCAGGAAAAAAAATAGGGATTTTAACCTTTATCACCTTTTTAATGGATTTTCGGTGTATTATTAGAGTAAGGCGCTACAGCTGGGGTGAGCATCCCTGTCACCAATATCCACACATGGTGAATTGCCCATATATGTGTGTGGATTAGAGTTTGCCGGCTCTCACGTTAAAATAACCTTTTCCCTGTGTGTGTGCTGGTTGGCTTATTCCATGTAAAATAATCTAATTTGACAATATTACTGTGCCCTTATTTTTCATATTTTCTTTATGTAATTTTCATCTGTAGATGTATACGAGTTTTAGAGCTAAAACTTTTTTTTCCCCAGTTTTTTCTTTGCACAAATGGTTCCTTGATGCCGTTTTGAAAATAAAATCTGACCCTTGCAGAAAGAGTTGCTCTCTTTGGGTTGTAATTAATTAAAATATTAATAACATCATAATGCATTAACCCATTTTGTTCATCTTGTTGTCAAATCATAGCTGATGCTAAATACCGTACTTTAAAACCTTTAGACACATATGATATACTAGTTATAGGCCTGTCTATGACAGGTGGGTAGTAATGTTAATCAACCTAGTAAAACCTTATCTTTCATTGATAGAGGCATGAAGGGTTGGGATTCGTTTGTAAAATAAGATATATTTCTGACACTTGTTACGTTAGAGTGGGTAAAGTGAGACTCAACTAAATTTGTTTTATTAAATAAAAAAATCGAAAATCCGGCTCTGCTAGGTTCTCTGGAGGGAGCCGAAAGACACACAGACACAGTAGGAAATTATATATATATAGCCACGAAATCAATAAAGGGTTGATTGGTTTTGAGTCCTGCCTGAAAAATCTCAGTTTCCTAGATCTTCTGAACTTCGAGATTTTTTTCGACATTTGGTTTTTTGGGAACCCCTCCATTTCGGGGACCATTACAAAAATTCTTGGTCACCAAGTATCTATTTTAAGCTGGGGGATGTGACGTTTGTTTCATCTTAGCTACTTCAAGCTGCAAGCTGCAGTTTCAGCAGACTCACTCTAGCTTGCCACAGTCGCTTCCAATTAAAATTACCTAGTAATAGTATTAATAATACGGAGTGCTTAGTCAAATTTCTAATTTAAACATAGCTATTATAGTAAAGGTCGGTGAACAGAATGCTAAGCTAAGCAATGGTTCCTCTTTTCCCTCTCGAATTCACTGTTTCTTTCTGGTCTGCTCCAGTGATGGCGTTCTCCAAAATATATTGTTTGAGCTCAGATAATAGTACTGAGGAAGAGAAGATGCTTCTGTTTTGGAAGATGAAGAAAATTTAGGAAGTGGAGGTTTGACTTGTTCAATTAACACTTACATTTTAATACAAAAACATTTATTAAATATAAAACCTAAATAGAATATTATTTAAATATGTGTGGAACAAACTGAAAACAAAACTTCAACACTTATTTGGTTATTTTCACCAAACCAGCATTGTGTCTGTTTAACGCGGAGCCCAAACTGCGTTCTACGCATGCGCAACGTAAGATGGCTCAAGATGGGGGATGGAAAACTTTCCCGGTCAGCAATCGGAAACAAACATAGCTTAGCTTAGCATAGATTACTTAGCTTAGCATTCTGTGAGCACCAGACTTAAATCATCATATAGGTGTCCGGCCAAACCATGTTTTACTTTTACAGAGCGAAGTATATTTTTAAAACACATATGATTACCAAGTAGCCATATATCACAATGTGTTGGGAACCAGTGCGCGCTCCGAGAGGGTTCTGTGACTGGATATGGAATGGTGAGCTGCTTGCTGCCCGATGTACTGTGTAGCTCATAGAAACCTAGAGGTCCTCACTATAACAAGTTACCTACCATATATTTCAGGGAAGCTACAACTAGATGAATTAGGGACGGCTCAACAAATGTGTTCTAATCTTAATCCTTGATTAAATTTAACTGTCAAAAGTTAAATTCAATTTAATTTTGTCATGTCAATCTCGGTGGTCTTGGGGTAAAGTGCTTGCTTAAGGACGCGATGAATGTGGGTTCAAACCCACCCAGGGTCAAAGGGTTTGAATTGAGTGATAACAATCCGTAGCGCAACCTCCTTCGGAGGGGAAGTAAAGATGTCAGTCCCATGTTGACTGTGACATGTAAAAACAAAACTGAACGTATGTGACAATACCTTTCCCGGGAAAATTGGTAGGTCCTTTCACTCTCGCTCATAGAAATTAATTAATCGTTTGGTTCAGAAAGTGCATGTTAAATATCTCAAATAAATGAAGAATGATTTTGTTCTCATTATTGCAATGTTTTGGTTTTTAAAATCAAATTTATCCTGTACCCACTTCGGTGGTCGCACGGTCCATCGCATTATTTCCGCAGTGGACTGAACTACTGATGACAGGTATATTGAGGTTTCAACATTGGTTGAGTGTACTGAGGTGTTTTTAAAAAAAATTATTTTCCTCTCTCCCTCCACACAAATGTTGGTACTTCAGCACCCATTCCTTACTGATTCTGTCCATACGAGTTATTACACATACATTTCTTAGATATCTCATTCTAACTGCATTCGCCTTGCTCTTGTGTTTCTCCTGACAAACCCATGCTTCACATCCGTAAAACAATGTTGGTGGTAACACACTTTTATTTACTGCCATCTTTTCTTCATTCAATACTACTTCATTCTTTGCAATAGTCCACATTAGTGCACGCAACTACTCTCAGAGATGCAGTCACCCGTCTGTTGATTTCACCATCCAACCTTCTATTCTTACAGAACATTCTGCCCAGATACACAACATTATTCTCTTGTTCTAACGGTTTTCCATTTATTCTAAGCTGACAATCATTTCCTGATCCGTCTTTATAAGAAACTAAAACCTTAGTTTTGGAGACGTTTATTCAAAGATCCATTCACTCCTGTAACCACAGTCAAACGGTTAGATGTATCCTGCAGATCACATTGTCCATTTGTACATCAACCTCGTCCTCACAAGAATATCTCATACACTTATCATTGCATGCATTAAACAACCATGGAGACATACATAACACAATGTTCAATGTCAAACCATTCGCTCAAATCTCCATCAACCCTAACGCACCCTTTACTTCCATCATAAACCGCCATTATTGCATTTACTAGCCATGTATCCACACCATAGTCTCCCAGAACATTCCAGAACATACTCCTTCCTATCCACTCGAATGTACGCTTTCTCCAGATCAACGAATGTACAATAAACTATAGGCCTATTTAGTATATAACTGTACAACCCGAATGGGTGGTAAGACGTTCTGTTAAAAAAAATACCCCTGTAACTATATATTTCCTGCATATCATTGGAAGCATTAGGGTTTCTGAATTAGTGAATGATGCAACACTTCCATCTGATACTCCCCTTCACTCCCTTTCCCAACACTTGGTTTCAACTCTGCTTTCAGACAAAAGAATGTTCAAATTTTACATAAATGGTGGTACATTTTCAATTTGAACAGTTTGCATCAAAGGCAGTTTTAAGTGAACATAGTGTACCTAGTTTATCCATTTTGACTTGGTGGGGTAATCTCACTTATCATCCGCCCCCCTTGGGGCTACATTGTCAAATATGACACGAATGAAGGTAGTTGGGATCAAGTTTCGAGTTGGTAAAGATTCAACTAACTAATAGCATAGCCATTAAGGAACTATACAAAATACTTTTTTTACCACCGTGTATTGCTACCCGTTCGGGTTATAGAGCTATGTACTAATTACACTAATGTTTTGAGGGTTAGAAAGGTTAATTTGGAGAAAGTGCATCTGCAGTTGTATGGCGGGAAAGTGGGAAAACATTTAGGGAAAACCATAATCGATGCACCTGGCCGGGATCAAAACCCTATCTCCTTGTCTTCAGCAGTCTAGTCTATTGCGAGAGTAGCGTCTTAGACCATGCGGCCATTGAAGTGGGTAAATACTATATTAATAATACTTTTGGTGGTTGATGGTAGTGGGGGTTGAACCCCACACCCACACCTAGTTTGGTACGGTTTATTAGTATCTTCACACGATTAATTTAATGACACAAATAAAATTAATATTGTTTGGTGTATTGTACATTTAAATACAAACATATTAATCCTTTTTAATGTACTAGGGATGTTTTCCCCTCATTTGTGAAGACTTGACATGTCAATGATGGTGCATTTTCTAAAAATTAATCTTCCTTATTTTGTTCTTTTTGTTAAAGGCCTATAGTATAAGTTGATGGCAATAGATTGTACTCATGAATATTAAACAATACCACTTTATAGCTAACTACTCTACCAAATATTCAATATATGTAACTACTAAAGTATAACCTCTTTTGGTGATTTAACAATATCTTTTAGAGTTAATTTGTTGTCATGCTACTCACAATGTAAGGTATGTCCTATCCAGTCTGTTAATGGAGAAAATGTTGTTAACCATTTATCTGTTTATGATAATATCTATAGGAAGTGGAAAACAGATCTACTAGTAGAATTAAACCAGAATTATGCCCAATTAGGTCACATTGGGCAGTTTTACAAATTGTTACAATTTCTTCCAATTTTCCCTTTTAAGTGGTGGCAGCCTTACCACTTGATTATATTTAAAAATGATCTCCATCAATATGTATCTACTCTGGGATTCCCTTGCAACATAGAGATCACCCTGACTTAAATGCCATCACAGAAAATTAAGCCACACAACATATAATTTTAATTAAACCAAATCACTTCTATTTGAACTATATTGTTGTAGTTTGTTTTATGACATACAACCTTTAATAAACCAACTATATCCTTTTAAAGAAGTTAATTAAAATAAATATGTATACATTTTCAAATGAGAATCAGTGTATGAAATAACAAATACAGGGTGACCTGGTGGTCTAGGGGTAAGGTGTCGGACTTCTATGTTGGGGTCCGGGGTTCAATACTTTGTCCCGGCAAAGATTTATCTGATTACCAAACCCTTCCTTCACCTCTGACAAGACGTGTATTAATCACAACTTGTGAATGTGAGGAATGNCTATCGCGGGCAGCAGCTAGTAAGTTATATCTTTAATTGTTCAAGCCCAGTCTTGAACAGTACTAAAGTTTAAATTTACAAAATGAATGAAAGATTTCAGCTGTTAAATCTAATTCGAATTGTCTCCATTGGAAATGTAGATTACATTCAAGGATGTAGATACCCAGCAAAAATTAATACAAAGATAAATTATTTACAGTTCTCAATTTTTACGATTTAAAGTATAAATATTTTGCCGAAAGAATATTTTAATAACTCGTACACATATGACGATGAAGGAATTGCCAGCTATTTTAAAGTCTAGCATTACCACAGACTTAACTCAAGATCTAATTGATGTGATATCCCGTAACCGTAACCGCAGTCAACCCTACCTGTAAAGTTTTCCGTTGGTACCTTGGAACACTACCTCACCACACAACCAGCTTTGTGTCTGGCTCCACAATACTGGGAATGTCAACAATGGTTCCTTCTTTATACACTTGCTCGAACGCATCAATCAAAACAAGAAAGATATTCGACTTGAATACGTCCATAAAATTATCATTTATAAATGTATTTATATTTAGAAAAACATATTTAAATATAAGTTAACTTGCTACAATTTAATTCAAATAGTTGTTTAAGTGATGTTTACATATTTTCAATTTACGAATTCATTTATGTCAATAAAATAAAACTGCAGTGTGTTGTGAGATATAGGCATGTTTTGTTTTTTGAAAGTCTTTGGCTAACATGTGTCTTTAACAGCCAATAAGATCGCTCTAAACTCCTCCCTTCTCGCCAGCCAGAAAAAATGATGTCCTGAGCAACCCAGCCAAGTCGATTGGTCATAGTTCAACCGTGCTCGCCCGCAGATTATCTTCCCTTGAATAGAGCGTGAGCAGTTTGTTTGTTGAGGAAAATATTTACTCAATTTAAGAATAGTTTTATCAAAGAGGAATATTTATGTGAAATAATTAGGTTTGCGTTTGAGGAATTAAACCCACTTATGATTTTGAATGGTTTATATAAACGTGAAAGTTCCGTGTCATAGATTTCACCCGAATTACGACAAGATCAGCGAGGATAAAGGATGAATGGCCTAAAACAGTATGTAAGATTCTAGAAATATTATGTTAGCTCGGTATTAATTTGTTTGTATAATAGTTTGGCTTTGATATCTCCATTGTGTTGTGAAATGTAGTCAGTTTGTTTAAACATATCTAGATCGGAAACCTTGTTTGTTGACAATATTAGTGAGTTTAGTTCAAACCCGCGGCCTATCAGGTCTCGAACTCGTGCGTGTAGGGATCAAATGGGCCGTGCATTTTTCCAACTTGTTCTGATGTTCAATAAGAGAAACTTGATAGAACATCGCTTACAAAGTTATAGATATCTCTCCAATACTCTTTTTTATTAAATGTACTATTTTATAGTAATTAGTATATAAGTTAGGTTTAGGTCCATGGTGCTGGCTCTGTGGGGAAGGTAGGCGGAGTGAGATCTTGATAGCGCACCTCCCCAGGTGGTGAATAAGGGGATGCCCAGCCCCGTTGGGGCTCTTTCTGACCCGGAACCACCGGATCCGGTAGTGGTGGGATATCCAGCGGGGTGGGGTACCGGGGGCGTAATATACCCGGGGTGAACCAACTAGTTGAACAATAAATGGTAGACGGTAATATATGGACATTAGGTTTAGGCGTTAACATCGATGTAGTTAATAAATAAAAAGGAATTGTGAAATAGGAGAATAGAGTTAAGAAAGGTAGCACGCCCCAGTTTTTTTTAAATAGGTACTGGGGCTAGGTCTAGGATAATGTTCAGGTTGTCCCTTTTCCCTTAGTTGAATATATTTGTTATGTTAAGGTTATTATTCTAAGAATTGTTTTGTTGTTTATCTAAATTGTATTGACTGATTGTAGTACTAATGTTTTATTTTAACTATGTCTAAATTAACTAAACTAAACCTCCACCGTGGTTCGGATTCCACGTTAAACTGTAGGTCCTCCATTTCATCTCACAATCACCTTACCATTACACATTAGCTTAAGTGAGTATAACCCGAACGAGTAGTAAGACGCGGTGCTAATAATAATAATAATAATAATAATAATAATAATAATAATAATAATAATAATAATAAATACAGTCTATGGGATTTGATAGGGCTTGAGTTAATAACCAATAAGCTTTTATTGTTAAAAAAACTTCATTTTTCCATGAAAAAGTTTAAGTATTTTGTTGAACAATCTTTATTTGTTAGTATTTATCAAAACAGTTCATTAGGCTTACATAAGCTAACCATAATCTCTTAGTACCAAAATGGCAACGGTAATTTTCATAAAGAGTGGGACATTTAAAAAAAAAGTGTTATTACATAAAAAATAATTCTTGACAGAACCCACAAAAGACTTTAGGTTGATGTAGATGGATACTGCATTTTGTCATGCTCCTACCATGATTATTATTATTAGACAAACTTACTTTACACAACAAATGTTGCTCTTTCAATACAAATACAAACTTAGGTGACATGTGTGTACTGCAGCAGATAAGCGCACAGAACATGAACTAACCTTACAGTCTAATACATCATTTTGGATGTAATTTATTCTAGAAGTAGACTACCGGTATAGAATATGTATGACTTGCATTATGAACCAACAACTTTCCTCAGTTTACTCAGTTGAAGAGAAATTACATCTGGGCGTACATCAACAAAAAAGGTAAAATGCCATTGATCTACATAATAATTATTGTGATTCATATATTTCAAGCTATTATTAAAATTATCTGCTACTCCCAAGGGTGTGACAGCTTTCAGCCAGTGCTGCCTCTTTGGAAACCCCTGAAGTTGCACTCCCTGACTAAATCTCCAAGTTTGTCTCATCTTACTAATATATCAAAATGAGATGGTGTTTGTCTTTAAGGTGCAATATGAATTTAGCATTCCTACCGGAGTTTGAGACAAACAACAGTCGTCGTTGTCCACCCTGTCCCGTTCCTAAGTACTAGTGCCGCAGGAGTGTGGTTCAATAAGTTCTCCTGCTGCTCAAGTGCTTATCAATGGGAAGGGACGCCCAACTCTACATGCGCCTTCAAAGAACCATCAGCCTCAACGAGCAAGGGATGTCGCATATTGTACTGATTTCCTTTAATGTTATGTATGACTGGTGTAATTTTTAGGATTATATACCATCTAACATTCTGGGAGCTGAATGGGGAACCAGAGGAGGTCTAAGTTCACTGACAAAAGGAATGGACCTGTCGTAAGACAGAACAACTAATAATATTAACCATATAGAGTTGGTACACCTGCTTCCCAACTTGTGACACTAAACTACGGAACACTTGTAATGTGGCGTTGATTTGTGTAAAAACTGCTTCAGTGTACCTTTCCTAGTTGTATTATAATCAAATGCTCAACAGTAGTGGCTAAAAGCTCATTTATATTTACAAAGATGAAAATTGGTAGATTAAGAGTTTTAACATTCATCAAATGCCATTCTTTGCTTATGTTCATTAAAATGATTTCTCTTTTTGGTCCTACTTCAATGTTTGGACTAAAATTGTGGGATTGAGGAGGAGATAGCATCAAAATGGAAGTTTGTCGACGCAACCCTTTCCACCAGAACCAACATAACGAGCCACTCGTCAGCAATCAACACATTGTTATGGCTTTTATAGTAATTTGGTGGAAACCCTTAATTGTATTACAGCCATTTAACATAACAAGACATGTTGGTAAAGTTATAAATAACATGTCAATGTCACTCAGAACATTTTCATTTATAGGAGCTATTTATTGAGCACTTTCTGAAACGACTGATTAAATAATCCGTAGACCTACGCGAATCTAGAACAGGCACAACATCCAGTCCCCAGCCATTAATTCATCATTATGAAAGGGGAAACCCACATTTCCACAACAATAATTTTTTTAGTCATGCCAGGAATCAAACTCGGGACTTTTAGCTCAGTAGGCAGACATGCTACCAGCTGAGCTAACGTGTCAGACTTCATCATTATTGAATTGGACCATCGCGTGTGTCAGTCCTCTAGGGGAAAAAAAACTCTCTATAAATACTCATTAGTCGTTCTTGCAATTAGTATCAGGAATAATTAATATATTATTTGTATATTAATAGCTAACGCTGCATTGAAACATTTTACTCAACCTCAATAAATTGAAACAAAATCACTTACTTTTAGTTATTATTTGGAAATTAGAAATCTCTCCCATTAAAAAAACTTTCATTCTGATCACAAGACATTTTGTTTTTAAATATATGTTTAACTTGGCCACCTTCTGGGATATCGAGGCATGTTCGAGGAGTTCAGAAATCTTGAACTATTTATAGAACAAAATGGTGGCATACAGCTTCAACATTGCCATAAGATATTAAAAATAGTACCTTTTAAATTTAGTAGTGAAAAAAATTAATAAAAATCTAAAAAGTGGGAAACAAATATAAAGTCTTCCTTAAACAGTGATTATTATGTTATTAACAAAGTCACAAGATAGGCCTTTGAGGATAATTCTAGTGATTTTGAAGCTAGAACTGTTATTTCCATCAGAAATAGTGTATTACGATGTTTTTTCCGTAAGAAATAGTGTAGTGTGATGTTATTTCCGCAATAAATAGTGTAGTGTGATGTTATTTCCGTAATAAATAGTGTAGTGTGATGTTATTTCCGTAAGATAAAGTGTAGTTCGATGTTATTTCCGTAATACATAGTGTAGTGTGATGTTATTTCCGTAAGATAAAGTGTAGTTCGATGTTATTTCCGTAATACATAGTGTAGTGCGATGTTATTTCCGTAAGATATAGTGTAGTTCGATGTTATTTCCGTTAAAGATAGTGTATTGTGATGTTATTTCCGTAAGAAATAGTGTAGTTAGATGTTATTTCCGTAAGATAATAGTGTAGTGTGATGTTATTTCCGTAAGAAATAGTGTAGTGCGATGTTATTTCCTTAAGAAATAGTGTAGTTCGATGTTATTTCCGTAATATATAGTGTATTGCGTTGTTATTTCCGTAAGAAATAGTGTAGTGTGATGTTATTTCCGTAAGAAATAGTGTAGTGTGATGTTATTTCCGTAAGAAATAGTGTAGTTCGATGTTATTTTCGTAAGAAATAGTGTAGTTCGATGTTATTTCCGTAAGATAATAGTGTAGTGTGATGTTATTTCCGTAAGAAATAGTGTAGTGCGATGTTATTTCCGTAATAAATAGTGTAGTTCGATGTTATTTCCGTAATAAATAGTGTAGTTCGATGTTATTTCCGTAAGAAATAGTGTAGTGTGATGTTATTTCCGTAAGATATAGTGCAGTGTGATGTTATTTCCGTCAGAAATAGTGTAGTGTGCTGTTATTTCCGTAAGAAATAGTGTAGTGCGATGTTATTTCCGTAAGATATAGTGTAGTTCAATGTTATTTCCGTTAGAGATAGTGTAGTGTGATGTTATTTCCGTAAGAAATATGTGTAGTTCGATGTTATTTCCGTAAGATAATAGTGTAGTGTGATGTTATTTCCGTAAGAAATAGTGTAGTGCGATGTTATTTCCGTAAGAAATAGTGTAGTTCGATGTTATTTCCGTGAGAAATAGTTTAGTTCGATGTTATTTCCGTAAGAAATAGTGTAGTTCGATGTTATTTCCGTGAGATATAGGGTAGTGTGATGTTATTTCCGTAAGATATAGTGCAGTGTGATGTTATTTCCGTAAGAAATAGTGTAGTGCGATGTTATTTCCGTAAGATATAGTTTAGTGTGATGTTATTTCTGTAATAAATAGTGTAGTGCGATGTTATTTCCGTAAGAAATAGTGTAGTTCGATGTTATTTCCGTAATACATAGTGTAGTGTGATGTAATTTCCGTAAGATATAGTGTAGTGCGATGTTATTTCCGTAAGATATAGGGTAGTGTGATGTTATTTCCTTAAGATATAGTGTAGTGCGATGTTATTTCCGTAAGAAATAGTGTAGTGTTATGTTATTTCCGTAAGATATAGTGTAGTATGATGTTATTTCCGTAAGAAATTGTGTAGTGCGATGTTATTTCCGTAAGATATAGTGCAGTTTGATGTTATTTCCGTAAGAAATAGGGTAGTGCGATGTTATTTCCGTAAGATATAGTGTAGTGTGATGTTATTTCCGTAAGAAATAGTGTAGTGTGTTGTTATTTCTGTAAGAAATAGTGTAGTGCGATGTTATTTCCTTAAGAAATAGTGTAGTTCGATGTTATTTCCGTAAGATATAGTGTAGTGTGATGTTATTTCCGTAAGAAATAGTGTAGTGCGATGTTATTTCCGTTAAAGATAGTGTATTGTGATGTTATTTCCGTAAGAAATAGTGTAGTTCGATGTTATTTCCTTAAGAAATAGTTGTAGTGTGATGTTATTTCCGTAAGAAATAGTGTAGTGTGATGTTATTTCCGTAAGAAATAGTGTATTGTGATGTTATTTCCGTAAGATATAGTGTTGTGCGATGTTATTTCCGTAAGATATAGTGTAGTGTGATGTTATTTCCGTAAGATATAGTGTAGTGCGAGGTTATTTCCGTAAGAAATAGTGTAGTGTGATGTTATTTCCGTAAGAAATAGTGTAGTGTGATGTTATTTCCGTAAGATATAGTGTTGTGCGATGTTATTTCCGTAAGATATAGTGTAGTGCGATATTATTTCCGTAAGAAATAGTGTAGTGTGATGTTATTTCCGTAAGAAATAGTGTAGTTCGATGTTATTTCCTTAAGAAATAGTGTAGTGTGATGTTATTTCCGTAAGAAATAGTGTAGTGTGATGTTATTTCCGTAAGAAATAGTGTAGTTCGATGTTATTTCCTTAAGAAATAGTGTAGTGTGATGTTATTTCCGTAAGAAATAGTGTAGTGTGATGTTATTTCCGTAAGAAATAGTGTAGTGTGATGTTATTTCCGTAAGATATAGTGTTATTCGATGTTATTTCCGTAAGAAATAGTGTAGTGTGCTGTTATTTCCGTAAGATATAGTGTAGTGTGATGTTATTTCTGTAAGATATAGTGTAGTGCGATGTTATGTTCCCTTCAGTAGGGAGTTTCCTCAATACTATGCTTTTCTTGAGCACTATCTGTTCAGGTTATACACATAAGTACTAATTACGCTAATGAGTTGGGGATGAGTAAGGTTGAATTTAGAGGATGTCTACCTGCGTTTGTGTGTAGGAAAAGTGGAAAACCATTTTAGAAAATCCACCCTCATTACATACGACCGAGAATTGAACCCCGATCTCTCTGTCATCGACAGTCTAGTCTAACACAAGTGTGACACCTTATACCATACGATCACCGAGGTAGGTGATGAATACCTAGTTATTATATGTGATAATTACGGCTACTGCTGTATTTTAAATCATATTCCTTGAATTGAAAAATGACGGACACGGGAATCGAATCTAAAGCCCAGAGTGCCAAAGGCCCTGGATTCAATTACTATGTCCAGGTGTCATTTTTAAATTTAAAGAATAATATGAAATTGTCATCTTCAGTGGTATCGGGGTAAGATGCTCGCCTCAGGATCCGTTGTTCTTGGGTTCAAACTCAGGTGTAGTTGAAATGTTCTTCTTGAGCAACACAAATGTGTAACACAACTTTGTTCGAAGAGGAACTAAGCCGTCGGTCCCGTGTTCATTGTTGGATTTGAAAGAACCCTTTACCAGTAAGGTTGAAGGCCCTTTTGCTCTCACAGAATTATCGCGCGCTGATATAATTAGTCAGTTCAAAAAGTGCCCGTTGAATATCTAAAATAAATGAAAAAAGTTAGTGCGAGCCTAGGGTAGTTTGTTGTGATCTTGTGGTAGAATCATGAGAGTGATGTTTCTTTATGGCCACTCTACGCCCCACGGGTAGTTGTGGCACTCTCTTATATCTATACCAGTTGCGTTTTGAATGCAACGGATTTTTAGTCACCAAATCAGGATTTTTACAGTATTTTAAAAAATGAAAACATAAAATTATGTAAACGATCAGTCTTAAATATTGCTAATTTTCAATCAATTTTAATCAAAAAGAACATTAACTTTCAGCCCTAATTAAATGTAATTACATCTCACAAAATAGAATTCCTTATTTCTCACTAATTTTCCAAAAATCTCTTTGTACAAAATTTAATTATATTCTGTATTTTTTAGTTCAAAAATTATGTGCATTTTGTTTTCTGTCATACATATGGTGGACAGGTTGTCTTTGATTTTAAATAACTATAATTTTACTAACAATGGATAGGTTTACACATAGTAAGAAGTGTTCTGTTCACAAATCTATAAAAATCTTTGTGGCATACTAAATTTTCACGTAGGCGCCTGCGTTGCTAACCAGGCGTTGTAAGCGTTGCGGTACGTCATCAAATGTCTTGAGAAGGAAATCCTGGGGAAAAGTTCCTAACAAAACCAGTCTACAACGATAAGGGCCAAATGGGATATCATCCTGCTGGATAATAACATCGTTAGCATTGTCCCATTGTCCCACATGTTGAGGTACTGGTCACCGTTCACGGTGTCTCGCAAGAGGACGGGACCAATAGCACGGACCGAGTTCATGCCGCACTACACCGTCACATTTGGTCAATTTTGCATTTTCTCTAAGGTTTTGTCTAGGTCACGCTCTACCCAATGGTAGCAATTGTGTCGATTTACGAAACCAGTGACGCAAAAAACGGCATCAATCCAAATAACATTACGAAACAGATCCGTCTAGTCCAGGGGTCGGCAACCTCATTTGGGTAAAGAGCCACATTTTTGCATTTTAGAAAATTTGTTATACTCAAAGAGCCGCACATACATTTTATTTATATGATTGATAAGTGTTATTAAAACATACATTTGCTAAAGAATAAATCAAATTTATTTAAACTTAATCCTACACAAACAGCTTTCATAAGAATTTTTATACTAGGTAGGTATGTACGTACTTGATTTTATTTTTGGCTTTATCTTTGGATTTATGTGAATGAATGTTTACTTACAATAATATGTTGATCCAGAGATGGACAAAACTCTCAGTTTTATTATTTTAAACAGGCAATACGACTCTGACACACTGTTCCAAGAGTCGAATATCACTTGATCCCGCCGTTGTAATCTTGATCATTTAGACCATTTATGTTGGGCATTTATGTTGCCGTCTTTCGAGACTTTCCAAAGCTGCATCGAGAGTCTTATATTTTTTACTTCACAACTCTTTTGATTTGAGATCCAATAACTGGAGCTCAAAATCAGCTTGGTTTACAATCCCAGCAAATGCTGAAAAATTAAGATTATCTATTTCTGATTCCAATGGCTTTATTAAAAACGACAGAGTAGCTTTATAATCTCTGTACTCCTCAATTAGTTTTTTGAATGATTCACTCATTTGTTTAACTGCATCTGCGAAAAATTCGTAATCAATGGCACAATTTGTGTCCTCTTGATAGTTCTTCAGTTCCGTGAAGTGAGTGAGGTTTTTCCTTTGCTATTTAATGTAGAACAAAATAAGCGGTTTTATTTTTGCTTGAAAGAAATAACTTCTTCTAAAAGAGAAAATGCTATGTCTCCTTGCCCCTGTAGCTTCACATTGAGCTTGTTTAAGTGTGCTCTCATATCTACCATAAAATCAAATCTTTGAAGCCAAAGATCATTAGACAATTTGGGATAATGCAAGCCATAAACGTTTAAAACGTTTTTATTTCATTAAAGCAGGATTAAAATCGATCAAGCCCCGCACCTTTTGAAAGCCAACGCACCAAATTATGCATAAGAAAGTCAGAATTTTGGCAATCTATTTCAGGCAGAAACTCTTGGAACTGCCGATGGTTTAATCTTCACAACTATACGCCATTCACGGTAGGAATTACTCTCTGAAAGGTCCTTTTTCCTACCAATATCCTACTATGTAATAGATTTCTGGTAGGGAAAAAGGCCTTTCAGAAAACAATTCCTACCGTGAACAGACTTTAAATCCATCACTTTGCATGTTTCTTCAGGGAGCGTTCGGGCACATAAAGCCTCTTGATGTATGATGCAGTGAAAGGAAAATACATCGTAGTCAATATGTTTTCTAACAAAGTTACAAACCCTTTGTTTTCCTGCGATGTTTAGCGCTTCATCTGTAGCAATGGATAGAATTGTATTTAAATCTAAGTTATTATTTTTTAAACATCTTACTGCCGCCTCTATTATGTCCTCGCCACGGGTTTGACCTTTCAAAGGTATCAAAGCAATCACCTCTTCCCGAGGGCCTGTAGAAATAATTTATCTGCCCAGAAGACACAGTTGTGTTGTATCATTTATATTACAAAACTCGTCCAGTGCTATGGAAAAAATATTGAGCCTGAAGTTAGGTCTTTTGTTTGCTGAGAAGTAACATTTTCGGCCATCTTTGGTTCAATCCCACACGTATTTAGCAGGAAAATATCTATCTTTGAATTTTCGTACGATTTATTAATTTTTTTAAATCGTGAAAAAGTTCCTCAGACAACTTCATAACGCATTCTTTAAAATATTATTACGTTACGGTTGTTATTGTTGATTTTTGATCGGGCACTAATTAGAGGGGCACGGTATTTTGATTATATACAATTGGACCGCGATTGGGAGCCTATTATTATATTTGTTATTTGATTAGATAATTGGTATTTATAGCCCCGTGGTCGAGCGCCAATTATAGTTATATTAGGGTCACGATGGACGCGAGTATGTTTTACTGCGCACTTGTATACGGTTCTGTTATCAGGTTAATTGTAATTATTACACTTATGAAAAAAATAAGAACTTTGAATTTGCACACGATTTATTTAGATCATAGCACCCTTGGTGCTGAATATTTTATATTAAATTATACAGTTTTTTGTGAAATTACAGATAATACGCTCTGAGTACCGTGTGCTATGCTGAATATGTCACTGCTATTATATATTTTATCGGCACTGATTTATTACAACGCTCTGTAGATTTGTCGTCGGCATTGTTTTTCTGTGTTACTGCTTTATTACAACGTTCTGTAGATTTATGTTACCGGCACTGTTATTATGTGTTACTGCTATATATTCATACGCACAAGCGGCTTATATATGACCTACCCCTTGCCTCTTGTACCCCTTGTCACCAGTGTCAAAATTAACTAATAGAAAGTCTCCTTGCGACAGATGTTGTGAAGGCTAGCTTCCTATTGGGCAGAGGGAGCTAGCTAGCGTCACTTGCTTTTTTGCTAATCACTACGGAGTTGATTTTTGAAAGAAAAGAAAAGTTTTAATGGTATAATTCTTTGATATTAGTTCTAAAAGCGCGTTATTCTCCGTGGAGGAAGTGTTAAAAGAATATTTTACATAGAGTTTATTGAAGAAAAATACCTTCAACCATGACTTTTTAAATATATGATAGGGGTCCAAAACAGTATCATTACAATAGTCACCGTCTGTGAAGGCTTTTCCTCGCTGTACTATTTTGCGCGCTGCTACAAAACTCGCTGAAGTAACAACGTTTGATGAATTCATCAAGTTCTTGAACATTGACGTGCATTGTTGCATTTGGAACTGAAGTTCCTGCACTGCTTTTGCTCTCGCATCACCCTCTGGATAGGTATCAGCAAATGTTTTGTGCTTCGTAGTAAAATGTCTTTCAACGTTAAATGTTTTATTAATTGACATCTTTTCTTTGAAAATAAGACACGTCAGGAGTCCATCTGAATTTTGTATAAACACAACATTTTGAATCCATTCTGGCTTAAATTCACGACGTTCGTCACTCAATTTTCTTTGTAGCCATTTGAAAGCTTATTCACTTGACTTGATTGACACCTAACCACAGTCACAAACCCAAAACAAAACACCAACACGAGGCGCGCGATGTTCAACACTTTGTTGGTGGAATAGATAGAACCAGTTGCACGGATTTTTTCTGTTTACCGAAATGTGCCCCCTAAAGGGGGACCACCATTACATCGCGTTTCCCCCACCTCTCTACACACAGATAGCCCTACTCTGATACTGTGATGTGCAACATTATTTATTGAACCTTGTAGAGAAGAGGCGGCCCGCGGGTTGCCTGGCCCTGGTCTAGTCCCTCACTATGCCACTAAAACATTAGTTCTCTCTATTCCAAACTCCTATCGCTGTCATCTGCCGATAATTGCTGTAGGAAATGATGTTTCCAGGTCCGAAAGTTCAGATCTTTTTAAAACTCTGTATGAACCGTTTATCTCACAAGAAGCCCGGCGTGTTTATTTACCAGGGCTCCGCATGAATATTTCCCCACTTCTTCTTCTTGCAGCCCATTCATTTTGTGTGGCAATTTCGAATTATGCTGGGTTGAAGTGTAGAATGTTGGCTGTGAACACCTTGCCACCATCGCTGCGCAAGGACATGTTGGCTGTGAACACCTTGCCACCATCGCTGCGCAAGGACATGTTGGCTGTGAACACCTTGCCACCACCGCTGCGCAAGGATATGTTGGCTGTGAACAACTTGCCACCATCGCTGCGCAAGGACATGTTGGCTGTGAACACCTTGCCACCACCGCTGCGCAAGGACATGTTGGCTGTGAACACCTTGCCACCACCGCTGCGCAAGGACATGTTGGCTGTGAACATCTTGCTACCATCGCTGCGCAAAGACGACACATTTCCTCACTTCAAAACTTGACGTTATTTAGGTACGATCCTCCAAAGACAGTTTGTCCGTCAGTTTACAATTACTCACGGTAGATGTCGTCAGGGCGGTATTTAGTGTATGCAACACCCCTGTGGAATCATTTATTTTACACCCCCCTTCCCCCTCAAACATCAACATCACTTCTCACATACATTGACTAACAGATATTATTTGGTATTGAAACTTATCCAAATTGCTAATTTATTTTTAATTTTATTTTAATATTGTAACACAATTGAATAACCATAAAAACATAGTAAGTACAAGTCCATGTAAATATTCTGCAGAACAATAACAAATGTTTGGATATCCACACTAAAATCCTATAAATAGTCTCACCATTAACTAAAACTATTTTGTATTCCGTCATCATATCGCTGTAAAGAATGAGAAAAATTAGCATAATTGTTTTGGTTAGTACCTTTTTTGTTTGCCAATAAAATGGATCATTACTTAGACTTAGTAAATATGAAGTTGTTTTTTAATAACGAATAGAGGGTTAACGAATCGCTATTTTGTTATACTTCACGCAAAATGCTATAAATGTTGTATTGGTTACATTCAAGTATATTATTTTGCCACCCTGTGGAGCTGCACGTGACCTGGTGGTCTAGGGGTAAGGTGTCGGACTTCTGTGCTAGGGGTCCGTGATTCAATCCTCGGTCCCGGCAAAGATCTGATTGCCAAACCCTTCCTTAACCTCTGACAAGACGTGTATTAATCACAACTTGTGAATGTGTGGAACGCCAGGCCTCCACCGTGGTTCGGATTCCACGTTAAACTGTAGGTCCTCCATTTCATCTCACAATCACCTTACCATTACACATTAGCTCAAGTGCGTATAACCCGAACGGGTAGTAAGACGCGGTGCTAATAACAATAATAATAATAATAATAATGCACGTGCTTAAATACGGCCCTGGCTATCGTGCTAGTAGATTTTCTCGGAGATCTTAGAACATTTTTGCTAATCGATCAATAATTAACAAAACTACAGTCATTTGAAATAGGAAAGTGACTTCCCACCCACCCTGTATATAAGCAAATGACAATGACAGACTCATTCGGTCCATGCAGGCATTGGAAGCACTGCCTGCCTACTTTAAGTGAAAGAAAACCTTATTCTTTATTGGCGCATGTGCAATGTCAGTTTTACGTAAGTCGTGTGTTCAGCAGGACTGCTCTGACGTTGAGGGGGGAGATAAACACATCTTTTACCCTCTGTGCCATATTTATTTCAACTAAGCATGATGTTATGCATTCAACATGATAATTAAATACAGTTCATCTTATCTGGTGTCACTGGGCATCTTCCATTTTTCAGGTCCTAAGCAGCTTCTTCCTCTCCATGATTCTCTTCGACATCTTTATAAGACTCCTTTCCTCTCCTACCTTCATCACCTTCTCTACACACATACTACATCAGCCCCAAATTGTGCCAAGAAATCTCTCAGCTCCTTGTCTAAAGCCAAACTTAGTTTGATAATAAGGTAACACTTTTTAATTTGTATTTCAAGTTGAATAATAAGCACCTACGTATTTTTACACATAAAAACATACTTAATACAAATAAAATTTATTTTAGTAGAGCTACTGTATACAAACCCATTAATATGCGCAGGTTTTTCTTCACATTTTATCTTTTCAATATCTCAGCTTGTAGTCTATTCTCAAATCCCCAATTTTTTTGTGTATAATATTTTTATATATTACTATTATGGACCAAAGTTTCAGATTTTTATCTCGTTCTCCACCTGAGATATTAAAAGCTCTGAAAATTGCAATTTTTCCAAATTCCCCATTTTTTTTTAAGGGGGGCAATTCTCAGGTTTGAAACTTGGTGTGTGAGGACAAGTAGTTTATGTCTGCCTGTATAAAAACTATAGCTTTTTGACTCTTTTCCTTAATGAAAATATTTCCCCCTGATATTCAGATAAAAAAAAAAGCTAAAATTTTAGGTAGAAATTTCACTCTTTAGAGTTGAGTTTAGGTTAAAATGCTACATAAACAAACTTGTAGGCCTTTACTTTCTAAACGAAATGATTTTTCACTCATGTTGATTGAAAAACGAGGCCGAGATATTTGCGTTTCCGTAAACTCTTAAAATTGCAAAAATGTAGCACTTTGATAAACAAATATGACCACAATGTGAAAACAAAAAATAATAAAAATAAAATAAGTCATTTTGAACTACCACCATGTTAGGATAATTGAGAACAAAAATCATATTTTTTTAAAAAGAGTCAAGCAACAAGTATTGGACCACTTGATATGGAATGACCCAGAAACAATACCAAATCTCTTTTTACAGAACAAGTTGATGACACTCCTTAGAAAATCATTGATGTTAGATTTCCTTCATTAACAATACTGATTATATCAGTAATCATTATGTTAGTTCCATTTTAGCTCTGCATATGATCTATTATTTTATTACTTTGGAGAGGAGGGTTTTGAAAGCCCCTGTCCCCAAAAAACCTTGATACAGCCATTTTACCATTGTTTTCATAAATATATTCATACAGCAGCTGATACTTCCCACAGGCGTCACATGACAGTCTCGCTGCCAACTGTGCACTCGCCCTTGGCAGAGTCAAGCTGGGAGAGTAAAAGTATTTATTAAAATGTTCACACACTAAATGATCCCTTATATGTGTCTGAATTCAAGATTTCATCTGTTTACTGTCATCGAATTAATAATTCTAAAGTACATAAATTTATCTCTCACATATATTTAAATTAAGACTGATTAGCTTACCATGATCAGGGCATTGGGTGACTTGTCACTATAATTTTAATGGAGGTTTGTTCTTGGATTAGAATGAGGATATATTTGGTATGATACAATATTTTATATACAGTGGGTTTGAAGAACAGAAACAAAATAAGTATTAAGTATTAAGCCTGAATTATTTCTGCTTATTTGGGCCAAATTGCGGTTTAAGTGGGCCAGTGAGTTGTGCTTGATCAACAATCTGTGTGTAGATGGCATGTTTGCCCAAAACTGGCCCATTACATTCTGGTCTAGATAGGTGTTGTCCTGTGTTAAGTATAGCACCACACTTGAAACTTACCAAATCTGACTATGAAACTGGCCCCATGTATGAGTATACTTGATCATTTTCTCAACACAAGGACCCTTTTTAATGTGTAAACTTTAACAAAGTCATTATTATGACTGTATCTTCATTTTACATATGTATATAATATGTTTGTTTGATTCTTTTTATTTCATTTATTAGCAGTATTTAATGTGCACTGCCTGAACCGACTGATTATATTCGCAAACAGCTTATAAACTAACTTAAATCTAGAACAGACACAACATCCAGTCCCCAGCTGTTAATACATCACTGTTAAAGGGGAAACACACACTTCGCCAACCATGCCAGGTATCGAACCTGGGACCCTTGGATCAGTAGACAGACATGCTACCGACTGGAGTAAGTTGTCAAAAAATGTTGCTTTTAGATTTTGCTATTTTTAAATAAACATTTGTACCAATATCAATAAAATACATTGTACTTTATTTAAATGGTACATTCCTTTTATTGTATTTTTTTTTGCTGTTAGAATGTGTTTTTCAGCTCATTGGTTAAAATCTCATTTAATTGGGCCATAGTGAGGTAGTCCCAACACGTTCCAATTAGGAATTTACTGTATTTATAGTTTTCACATTGAAAAGAGAAAATATACTATCACACAAAGAACACCTAATCATTTAACAAGTTTAATGAGTTTAAATATTAAGGAACATTTTAACTAGCAGTAACAATATTATAGTTTAAATTAGGAAAAGCATGCTATTACTCAGTCGGTAAGTTGTTGACATCTCATCTGCTTTCAAGAAAGTAAAACTCAGAATATAGAAACAATAATTTTATCGGCTGTTCTTTATGGGTGTGAAACGTGGTTGAGTTACATACCCTGTACTCATGATAAGACAATGTTAGGACAATCAAATCTTACAGATCACGGTGGGGAAGAATCTAGACTCGTGTTCAGGCCACTCACTGGCAAACCCAACGGGAAGATACCATTGGGGAAACCTAGATGCAGATGGGAGGATAACATTAGAATGGACCTGAAAGAGATGGAGTGTAATGAGGTGGACTGGATAGAACTAGCTCAATCTAAGGATAGGTGGCATACTTTTTTAAGTGCAGCAAGTAACTTTTGAGTTCCAATGTCATAGAGTATATACGTTTTCACTTTCAAACGCTATCTGTGGATGATTAATGGAAGAAGGGGGGAGGTGCAAATATGCTTTGGTTCAGCATTGACAGTCAATATAAATGTATTGACAAAATGTAGTGTTAGAATCAATATTAATGTTGGCAGTCAGTGCATCCCATCCTTCTATATTAAAAACCACATATGTTTTTAAAAGATTAACTAGCTTGTCTGTAAGAATGCATTACAAACTTTGATTACGATTTGGGAATTGAGCTATATATTTTTCTGTGTGAACATCCTTGCTGTCAAGTGTGGAGTGAAAGATACACCTCCACTTACAGGAGTAAAGAACATTGTTCGGCTCACACCCACTGAAAGTGACTGACCAAGAGGATGTGTCCCATTACTCTCAACTGACGAGCTTGATTACCACTCGTCCCCCCCTTGTTCGTCATGACCTGGATACTGATTTGTGCCTCCCACCAATAAGTCTGTAATCCGACATGGTGGGGAAGCCACTTGCTTGTGGCATGAGACACGCAGCTGGAGATGTTCAGAGGTTAATAAAGGATGTCTGTACATTCAACCATCTTGTGGGTCTGAAAATAGGGATGAGCCCTTCAAATCCTTAAGGATATTTGAGACACAAAACCTTGTAAAACGAAATTGATATATTTTTAGATATTATGAGGCGTAGCAGTGGCTTAGCCCAACAAATTTAATAAACAGATCTCATACCATTAATTTACCTCTCAAGTGAATTGGAATTCACATTGTAATGGAACATAATACAGTATAATAATAAATGATAAAAAATATATTAGTATCTGTGTGAAGGGAGAGTAAAAACCCATTTTGGAAAAACCTCTCTCAATACACCTGCCCAAAATTTGAACCTCAATCTTGTCATCGGCAGTCTAGTCTACTGTGAGAGCAGCCCATTAGACCATGTGGCCACCAGAGTGGGTTTAAACCTTCATTCATCAACCCAAAAGTAGTATACACATTAGTGGTGTGCGAAGCTTCGACTTTGCTTCAAAATAAATCCCGGCTTCGTAGCTTCACCATTAAAAATGTTGACAGCTAAAATGCTCCATTTATGTTCAATTATAGTCATTAGTCATTCTCAGCTGTTTTGTACATTACAAATTAATATTAATATGAACCAAATTTGAAGTAATTGAGTTGCATGTTGTGCTTTTTCTTGATTTATCGGAGTAACACAAAATATTACAAACAATGGTTCAATCAAACGTTTTCCAAGTAATCTTAGTGCATAAAGTAATATAAATAACAACAATATAATATTTTTTCAATCATAAAAGAACTAAAAGAAAATATTTAAACTTCGATTCGATTTGAGTTCACTTCGAATTGAAAAAGTGTACTTTGCACACCACTAATACACATTTAGCACATTTTGGTGATTGTTTATTAAAGTATTATAGTTTGTTATTGTAGTATCTCTAGTGCCCATCCATCTCGCGCTGGATGCGGCCAGTCCGCAAACTACCACAACTGTGCCACAACTGTCCAAATTGAAAAGGATAGAGAGGGATTATCATGTTACCACTAGTAGTTCTGTGAATAGTAGACATTGCCCCCTCCATGTTCTTATCATTACTTCAATCTTTAAGATTTCTCTTTAGATTTCAAATTAAAATATTTCCTAAGATTTGAATTAGATATTTTTTCTTAATGATCAAGTTAATTTATTTCAATATTCAATAACTCATTATATTCCATGGTGTTTATACTCAACTTGACCAATGAAATTCTCGACATTTCCCCTGATCATTTCCTAAAATTCCTGATTCAAAAGTATGGTATAAAGATTGGTAGAAAAACTAAAAATTCTGTTTTATATACTGTATTATTATTACTGTGACATTGAATGTAATGATAATTGTGCTGGTAGGAAGGAGAAGAATTACCTAAGGTTGGGGTTAGGGGCTTGTCTGGATTTGATGATATATTGATGGGCCAGTTCCCATATCTTTAGTTGTGAAGGGTTTCATATATCTTTGTTCAGGGGTTTGACCACCTTGGTGCTGTTACACTGATTAAAGTCCAGATTATGGGTTTCATCAAGTGATGCTACAGGCTTATCTTTATTTTTCATTTATGTGTCATGTTGATGAACATTCATTCGCTTTCTTAGTGTTTCTGTTATGAGACCAATGTACTGTGCTTGGCACTGGTTGCATTTCAGTTGGTAGATGAGGTTTTCAAAATCACAAGGATGGTGGCCTTTTATGAGAATTGTTTGAGCGGGGGACACTTATTTGTGGAATGTTATGAAAAGAATGAGTTTTTGTGCAATTTTAAGCACCGAATTTATAAAGATAAGAATGTGAGAAATATTGCACTAGAGGGTATTGTAAAGTTATATCAGATGTACATATTATCTAGAAGGTTCCAAAATAAAATGTTAGGCCTACTTAAATATTACAAATGTGTCTTGTGAGAGATATTATTTAATATCGGTAAACAAATGTTATCAACCGTTTTATCAAACTATTATTTCCTACCAATCAAGGTGGCATGTGTAAATTTTTTTTACATACAATCACAAAATATAATACAACATTGTATTATCGTGATTAGTTCCGGCAACAAAATATTCATGTTATCGGCAAGTAAGGTATGAATGGCTGGCGGTTATCACGCGAAATCTTCGTCACGTTTTCCAATCTCCGTATTTGACACTTTAACTAATCTTTATAAGTTTTAATTAATAATGTTCAGCCCACACACTTCAAACACTTTTTTGAGCGGGGGACACTTATTTGTGGAATGTTATGAAAAGAATGAGTTTTTGTGCAATTTTAAGCACCGAATTTATAAAGATAAGAATGTGAGAAATATTGCACTAGAGGGTATTGTAAAGTTATATCAGATGTACATATTATCTAGAAGGTTCCAAAATAAAATGTTAGGCCTACTTAAATATTACAAATGTGTCTTGTGAGAGATATTATTTAATATCGGTAAACAAATGTTATCAACCGTTTTATCAAACTATTATTTCCTACCAATCAAGGTGGCATGTGTAAATTTTTTTTACATACAATCACAAAATATAATACAACATTGTATTATCGTGATTAGTTCCGGCAACAAAATATTCATGTTATCGGCAAGTAAGGTATGAATGGCTGGCGGTTATCACGCGAAATCTTCGTCACGTTTTCCAATCTCCGTATTTGACACTTTAACTAATCTTTATAAGTTTTAATTAATAATGTTCAGCCCACACACTTCAAACACTTTGTAGAAATGCTTTGGAAACTTGAGTAGATACATAACATAATATTATTATTGCATAGCAAACAAGATAGTTTATATTTACACCAATCTACAAATTAATGAATGATTATTTTTAAGGAATATTTTAGGCCTAGCAAGCTAGCATTTAACAAAATATTTTGTTATTAGTATACCAAAATTTAAAACAGGGTTTAAAAGACCTGCATTAGGCCTATTTAAAAAATATGCCCAACTGAGGATTGTATTGGGATTAATAGACCTTATTTGAGTTTAATTTTATTTATCATGTATGCTAAGTGAGTTAACAAATCAAGAAAAATAATATAATTATTTGAGATCAACTGAAATACATTTTCAACTATTTATTAAGGAATTAAGAAATATGAGACATACTAATAAATAACTTTTTTATGTTGTTTGTATAAAACAATTTTTTTAACAGGTCATCTAATTATGATACATTACGTTTACTGAAAAATTGTAATTTATTTGGCCACTCATTCTTATTCTATATTCACCCTTTCTAGATCCTAACACATAAGCGTAATTAATATATATGTATAAATAGCCCGAACGAGAAATGAGACGCAGTGATAAAAAAAATTGCACCAATAAAGAGATCAGTTAGCACAATTTAATTTTCAGTCATGTTTTCAGAAGCGATAATAATACAAGTTAAAAATGCGTGTCAACACAACTAGCATCTTAGTAAGCTAATTGCACTAAACTTGCATTGGTCCACAACACCATGTCAACGGGCCTTAAACAATTTCTACTCCAGTATCACCAAGGTAAGGGTGCTGGATATCCATCCTAATTTAAACCAAGATTTAGCCTAGTGCTCTATCCCAAATGACTCAAAATTATGTACTACATATTCTACTAGGAATGAGTAAAACAAAATCCCCCCCATCTATTTAGGGGGACAAATTCCTGGCTTATTCTCGCTCCCCNCCCCCCCCCCCCCCGGGCTAGTTATAGTTTCCTTGGATGGTAGACACACTGTATAGAATAGCCGTTGTTCACGCAGTTTAAAATGTAAGTCTCACAACAGATGTCAAAAGTAAAACATATACTTAAGTTTGGCCTGCATTCAAAGAATGTCCATGCAACATTTCTCACACACTAGGCAATAATCAAAGACCAGAGGGACAGACAAAATGCCAAACAGTGGAGTTAAAACAGGAGCTTAGCTGAACTTGATCAATAAAACACCCCAAATATGAATAGACCTGAGCATAATAGAAATTAACTCTGTTATTATTATTATTATTATTATTATTATTAGCACCGCGTCTTACTACCCGTTCGGGTTATACGCACTTACGCTAATGTGTAATGGTAGGGTGATTGTGAGATGAAATGAAGGACCTACAGTTTAGCGTGGAATCCGAACCACGGTGGCGGCCTGGCATTCCACACATTCACAAGATAGCTTGTCAGAGGTGTAGGAAGGGTTTGGAAATCAGATAAATCTGTGCCGGGACCGAGGATTGAACCCCGGCCGCCAGCACAGAAGTCTGACACCTTACCCCTAGACCACCAGGTCACCTTGAAATTAACTCTGGTCATTGTTTAAATAGCTATTATGAGATTAAGGGAGTGAGTTACCTTACCACTATGTATATCTTGTATTTGTAATTATTATACAACCAAAAAATATATTCAATTTTAAACAATAAATTGCTACTCTAATTTTCCACACTTAGCTATAAGGTTACTTTGAGTTATAATGACCTACGACTACACCACAGGATGCAGTCCGTCCATAACTAAAAGTCACCAGGGATATGCCATTAATTTTAAAATATTTGAGATTATACTTTTTTTCCTTAAAAATTTTGAATTGGAATTGGTTTCAAAACTCCAATAATGTTTAATGGTGGTACAACCCCGACATAAACGATTTAATGTATGAATACATTTTAGCAAAAAATGTTAATGTTTAGTTACTATTACTATTTTTTATTATATTTGTAAGAAGGTAAAGGAAAGGTGGATAAGAACATGTAAAAGGTACGAACACAATATGGCTTTTACGAAGAAAACAATAACACAGTTCAAACTTTACACTGTTGCCATTGGACAAAGAGGTAATGGCTGCCTCTTGAAGAAAATAGAGCGTTGCCACCCAATCCCCGACCTAGGTTTCATTCTATCAAAACTCATCAAGAAACATTGTGAAACGTGCAACATAACTTCCTAAAAGAGGTAACTAAGAAAACACAAAAGAGAGAAAAAGCAAATTAGGAAAGAATGAGAGAACCCTTAGATTGGATAACATAAAGGACAGACACAGGAAATTAACCAAATATATCTTTCATGAATCGAAAAGAGAGAGAATTATAAATCTACTAAAATTGTAAAATAATGTAATGTGAGAGTAAAGCAAGCCTAACTTAACAGTCATCTTTGAGGCCCTAGTCTTGATCTGAACATGTTTTTATGACTTTATTCTTGTAAAAGTTCTCCTTTACTTATTTTTAATAAGAAATGTGTCTAACTATAAAAATATGAAAATCAACTAAAAATAAGAAACCTGACATTTTTAGTGCAGTAAAAATGTAAAGTTTCACAGGTTGGTGGTTAAAGAATAGTTGGGGTTAATCTCGATATAAAACAAACTTCTTCATTACTTCACATTTCCTTCTTCTCCTTATTAATATTATTGGTGAGAAAATGGAAATGTGAATAATGTAATAAGAGAGTTTGAAAATGTTTTTATTTCCTATTAAGAGCTAGCCTAATTATTATTATTTAAGGTTGGTGTTTGATAGATGGATAAGAAAGAAGACATCAGCGAGCCAATTTAACTCATTTTTCAAAATTGAACACAACATTTCTAAATAAATTGCAATAAAAATGCAAAGAATGTGGCTCCAACTATTTAAGTAATCATGCTTGTTGAAAAATAAGTTTACAGGATAAATGTACAAACTTTGTTTTTGTTTAAGAAACATAATATTTTGATCATCGGAAGACAGAATGACGCATGGTAAAATAATACCTCAATCAGAGATTCCTTGTATAGGGTAAATATTTTTTTAAATAAATGTGTAATATTAATAAGCAGTGTATTTTCTTAGAACTTCAAATGTCTAATTAAACAAATAGTTAACAAAATTATAGAAAAGGGTAGATTTTGTAATTCGACTGTAAAAAGTATAAAATGGAAATAAATATGAAAGACCAACATTGAATGTTATAAGGCTGCATTTATGGTCTTGTCCAGGGTTTCCAACTTAAAAGTGACCGAGGGCCACAAATGAATCCGTGAGTCTGGTGTCTGCTAGCACCTTAATAGCCTAACTTCTGTCAAGTTATGCAAAACCATTAACAGGTATTTAACTGTGAATGGAATAAGTGATATAATTATACCATCTTACGTTTTCCCACACAAGTTTAAACTTTCCATTTATCGGCTAAAACATTTTTTTTTATCACAGTAGATTACATTTTCAATAAACTTTGTGGGCCAGAAAGAATACATTGTGGGCTGTATTTTGGAAACCCCTGGTCTAGTCTTAGGAATGAACCAATCCTTGTGTTCATGAATAATGAGAAGTTTAGATGGAATGGAAAATTGGTTGATCTCAAAACCTCAACTATTAATAAGGCCCCTAGTGTTACATAAGGTGACAGGATGAGAAGGGCTATTTAAGGAACTGCACTAGTATTTGTCAGAGTGTTAGCTCAATATACTAGGATTCTCGAGCTCAAAGGGTCAGATTAGAACCTTGGTTGAGTACAATGGCAGTGGTTTTTCCCATCCTAACCAGGCTAATGCTGGTGTGCCTTCCTTGTCCTATAAAGACAGTCTGAATAAGCAGTAGGAAACCTGGTTAGGAATCAAACCCTAACTTCCTAGTTAAGAGTTTGCTACCCTACTTGAGATATAGGTTCATAAAACAAATATTTTTACTAGACAATGGGACTGTTAAGAAAACTATTCCACAAGTTTCATGATAAATAATTGAAGGGGTTAGGACAAAAACATGATAGCCATCATATGAACTACAAGTGGTTTTTATAGTCTGTTGATAATTTGAGGATAGCTAGTATCAACAAATAATGTATTTATTTTTACAAGGGATGAGCCCTTGAATCCTTAAGAATATTCTAGGAGTCTATAAAATTTAGAATTCAAGACTATAAAAAAAATTCAAGTGAATTTTTTTTTTAGCTCTAATACTGCTTATTGGTGGTTCATAACCAATTATAATTATGGGATGAGCTTAACAACCAGACCCCAGACCAGTAATTTAACACTTAAATGAATGTTATGCTGAATGGATTATAAGAAAGAATGTTAATATTTAGTTACTATTTGTATTTTATATTCTATTATATTTATATTTACTCTTATGTCCATAATCATTTCATTCCAAGATTTGAAATCATATTTGAGATCTGGGATTCAAAGATAAATTGGTGATTTGGATTCTGCCCAACTTTAATTGCTATAGAAAGCTTTATGGATGCTATACACATTTAAATAGTGAAAATATTCCATCTAAATCCTTGGAGGTTATCAAATTTTTGTCCTGTTCCCCTCAGTTTCAATAACAAAGAGAATCTAGAATAAAAAAATAAAGTAATTTATTAACAAGATATTGTCTAGCACCTCAACCAGTCTTGTAGACATTGTGAGAAATAAGATAAATATTTGTACCCTTAATATTCTAGTATAAAGACATGGGTACAAATGAACACAATGAACCAGTAGTAAATAAACACTCTTTTAAAATTAAAATAATAGTTTTAACTAATATTTTCAGTAGCTTGTTACATACATTTAAGTTTAAAATCTAGGTGCGCCTTATGTTCAAATTTTGTATATTTTTAATTATCAATTAATGAATAACATTTGATAAATTTCTGAGTCTTAGTTCCTGTAAATGATCAAACACAATTCATACAAGTTTTGTACAGATATGATACATTTTGTTTAAAAATATATTTTAAACACAATTTTATGAAACTAATCATTTTCATTTACATAGTAATGATTTTAAAGTTAATTACTAGGGTTGCTACTTAGTATAATAATGTTCAATAAAATGAGAAAAACTTAAACTCATTATAGTTTGCTTATCTAACTTTTTCTTTTGTAAGTTTAATTTGCTCTTTGTGAAAAGTCACTCATAGCCCATAAGAGCCCCCAAAGTGAATATGAACATATTGTGCAAGATAATTTATATAAAATAAAATCACAGCACCTTAATTACATAACATACACAAGTGTGATGCAGTATAGATCAGCCACATATTATGGACAATGTGGTCCAATTGACCAGGCCACAGTTCATCATGGCCCAAAAATACAACAAAATAGGAAAGTGGTTCCTCACTTTTGATATTATTGTTATTTTATACCAAAGTGAGTGAGATGAGTTTTAGTCTCTATTTTATATAATTTTTAAGAATGATTTAGTATGATCTTTATTTATCTCTTTATTCTCAGAGCTCATTAACAAATGCTCTGATGAAATAAAATTATGAACTTCCGAGTAGATATAAATATTATATAGTAACATAAAATACAAAGAGTAAATAAATGGTAACATTCTTTCTTATAATCCATCCATTCATTATAACATACATACATTCAGTTTAGTGTTAAATTACTGGTCTGGGGACTGGTTTTTAAGTTCATCTTATAATTATAATTGGTTGTAAGCCACCAATAAGCACTGTTAGAGCTTTAAAACCAATTTCAATAGAAAAATTGATTTTTTTTAAATTCGTTTTAGGATTCGAGTCTTGAATCTGAAATTTGTTTGAATCCTCAAAAGACATTCCTATATAAAAGCCATAATTTATGGTCTCTTAAATAAATTGAAAAGTAATTTTAAAACATTTGACCAACAAGATGTAATTTTCTTTAAAAAAAACTGCCTATTTAGTAAAAGTTCACTTAAGTATACAGTTATGTAGCAAATAACAAGTTTGCTAACAATGACAATGTGGATACTATATGGCTGGAGTCAAACAAGGATAAAAGGAACCATTATTGGTATATCTTCAAACACCTGAATAATGCATTACAATACAAAGATATGTTCAGACCATATTACACTAGAAAGAACCAACAACTAGCAGCTACAAGACAGCTAGCCAAAATACCAGGAATAACCGTTTAATAGTTAGTACTTGCCATAAAATTGAGAGGTATGATGTCACCAGAAAGGTTGGGATATCTGAAATCTCTATATGATTGCTTAGAATTTCACTCCCCATATTTCCCTCACCCCTATATCTTGTAATAATTTAAAGTTATGGGTCTGTTAAGCTTAGATAATATTGATATAGATAACATTTTATATTATTTTAATAGATAACTCAAATCAAAACAAGCTAGAAAATAAAAAGATAAGGTTTTAGGCTGATGCGAACCCCACAATGTGCCTATAATATCTTAGTACATTTTTAATAACAATTCTTGTGGGGTAAATGCTTATTAATCATTTACCACAATGACTGGAGAATAAGTCACACTTTTTTCTTTTAAAGCAGCCTTTATAAATCCTTTGTATAAACTATTATCAGTATATACTATCATGACGACAGACACCTTAACTTGACAAGCTGAACTTTTGAAGAACCTACAGTTAAACATGCCAGCCTATAGGACTAGGTTCCAAAACTAATCTAATGTTTTTTTATAGGGATGGGACCCTCGAATCTTTAAGGATATTTGAGAATCAAGGATTTAAGACTTTCCTTAATTTTTTAATGGCTCTAATACTGCTTACTGGTGGATCAGAAACAATTAGTAGTATAGTATATTGTGAAAATGTTATTAAAATAATCTTTAATAATAATGAGGACGTGTATTTTAATATGAAAGTGGGATATATATATAAATATAAAGCATTTATCTATTTATTAACTTGTCCAGTGAAGTCATAAAAAATATATAAAATAGGTGATACATGAATTGTGGACTAGCTCAGATTTAAAATGAATACAATAACAATATTTGGGTTCACAACCAACATTTACATTTCACAACAAGAAAGTTTATTATCTCATGGTAAAACTTAAAATAACAATAATAATGCATAAAATTGAACACGGGACTCACTCAAGACCTCTGGGTCATGTTGAAGAAAAATATACCTTTACTGTTTAAGTGGACTTGAACAAGCAAATATTTAATAAAACAATTTGAAATCCTTAAATAAATATATATATATACATTTATAATCAATTTTCTCAATGAGGTTGGTCGTTGAAACTTAAACAATAAATACTAAATAAGGTCATTGCATTTTGTCGAAGTCATTACTCTGGCAAAAAGTTTATTTTTCAGAGTCAATTGTTGAAACAGAATATTACGTCTAAAAGAAAATTCTACTGTTGGTGTATTAAGTTGAAATTAATATTATTCTTTTATTTTGGAGCAATAAATTTTAAAAGGTGAATGAATATCTGAAATTGTAGTAGAAGACAAAGGATGAGTCACGACTAAAATTTAGGTTGATATCACCTCGTGTGAATGGAGTCTTGTAGTGTCTTCTACGTTGAAACTGTTACTGATCCAGACAAACTCACTTGTAAGTCATAGCCGTGGTCTGGAGTTAATTAAAACTGTCCCAAAGTACCCTCTTTTCCTGTTATTGGCACTAATAAAACCTGCCATTATCACTATGCTTTATTTCAATGAACTTTTGTTAAAAGTCCGCGTCTTTTTTTTTACAAAATGCAAAGCCTGGCTGCTTCTTACCCCTCTCCCCTCCTCCACTGCTGGAGTCCATTTCTTTCCTCCTTGAAAGAGTCTCTTATAAGACATAAACAAAAATTACACCTGATCAGGATGGTTTTAAAAAATGGGTGGAATATCTGGACAAAACCCTGGAAAAAAAAATTCTTGAGCTGATAAATGTATTGTTATTATTATTAGGAGTTTCCTTCAATGCAATGCAATGTTCGTTGAAAACAATAAGTTTAAAATGAGTAAATCGAGAATTAATTAAATGTATTATGACCTCTGACTGCATGGTATGCTAGTCGCATCAAAGTAATAAACACTTAATAATAGATTAAAACTAAATAAAACTATAAACCAACAGAATTCAAATTCTTACAGTGTACTTGACAACCAGACCTCAGACTAGTAAGTCAACATTTAACTGGAGGTATGAAAGTTATAATGAATGTATCATAAGAAAGAATGTCAACATTTATTTACTATTTGTATTTTATATTATTATATTTACCATTACAACACATGGTCGCTTGAAACTTCAATCTCACAATCTTATAGGTATTTATTAAACACACTAAAAGTCTTCAAAACTAAAAACTGAAATAAACTAAAAACTAATTCAATAAATTGAGGATTATGTATTAGAAAGAAGAAAATATTTCACTGTTACAAAATTTCAAGTCGTCCACCACAGCTGATCCTATGCAAGTTAGCTTGCCAGAAATTAGTGATGAAGTGTTTTGGCAACGATATATTGATAATCCATTAGATTAAAACTAATATATTGTGTTATTTCTCCATTTTTATTAACTATGTCAATATTTGTTCTATTTTTATTAAACTTGTCTTATTCAAAGAGGTAAATAAAACATTAAAAATGTAAAAGAGACAAATAATATAATTACAGGAGCGGGGCCATTTTAATTTGATAGGAATATTGTAGCTTTCGATATACATGTTGTGATATATCAATTAATGATAGATATATTGATACATTACAGAAAAATATCATCCTTAGACTACGTATTATATATCAATTGTTTGTTTAGAATTGATTAATATATTCTGACGGTTTCACTTAACAAAAACTGTGTCAAAGTGGTTAAGTTTTTACCTCTTGATACTGTCATAATGTCAGGTCCTATTATATTCAAGACCAATTATTTTTCATGTAAAACACCAAAATGTTAGGCTCGTGTTATTTTTGGGATCGTACTATATTCAGGCCATTTACTGTATATTTACAATTTGCCGGCATTTAAGTGAAACGGAAACTAGATTAATATGATAGCTAATTGATTATTCTTTACTACCTATTTCGAATGTTGCCAGTTTTATTGAAAGCTAAGAATCGAGTTTGACAGCCCTAATTATATTATATTTCCTCTTATGTCCATGATGTTTTCCATTCAAAGGTAAATTGGAGATTCAGCCATCTTGAGCATGTTTCTATTCACCTTTCCTGTACCTTCTTACAAATACAATACAAACTGGTTTTAAATTCTTGACGCTCAAACAAGTGGATGGATATGATTGACTCAGTCAAAAACAAATAAGATTGACAAATGAAATACAGTCAATTTTTGTAGCCAAGGAGACAAATTGGATGGATTCAACGGCAAGACATTTCTTTACAGATTTTTTATTCATCTTTGTTTTTGAAGACTTAGGATCAAGATGAAAAGGGAAGACGAATTTATTGGAGCAAAGTATGAATGATAACATCCACACAATAAAATAACAAGTGATACAAGAGTGAATGTAGCTCTACATGCCTGGGATCACGCTCACACTATTTGATAGGTTCACTTGTCCCTTCAGAACCTTCTTTTGCAATTTCTGAAACAGAAATGTTCAATACAACATTATAATTAGTGTTAGTGTTCCCTAGGAGTGTGTAATGCTTACAAAACTTAAGAGTTTAGTTATAGTATTTGTCTACTTAGACCAGCTCTGGTGTCTTGTGGCCTGAGTCCACAGGATCTGAGTTTGATCCCTTGCACGTGCAAAATGTATCAGTGTAACAAGAGTCAAACCCAGCATTGTGAGGACGAATGAGGAGCTATCTCGCCATGGAGTGTGTTTTTTTGCCTACTTAGATCTTTTTTTTAAATTGTGAATTCAAAAACTAAAAAACTTTGCCAACAAATTTCAAATTCAAATTATTAATATTCAAACTTCAAAAATATGAAGTCATTGAATTACTATACATAATGGAAAAGTCACTTGATTTATAAGCTTAGAATGACTGTTAATAAAAAAGTTTGTAATATATAATTTTGTAAATTATATTTGTGTTTACACAAATATATATATTTTCTCAACATAAAGCTATAGCTAATATATCAGAAGTTTGATTCAGTTTCATATATTTAATTTATCTTTGGTTCAAATAAACAAAAGTGGACTTCACTTTCCCCTAATGGGGTGGGACCAGAACTAATGATGTTGCCAGGTTAACTATTGTAAGGTTAAGGATCCTTTACATCGGGAGATAATCATAGAGCCCTTAATGAAACAGCACAGTAAAGAAGTAGAGCACTCTCAGCAATCCTCACAAAAGATAAGATATTGTAAAACTCTTCCCCAACCAGATATTGAAGGGATGTCCATGAATACAAGTTTCAGTGTTCTACTTGAAAATACAAATAATCATTGCATATAAAACACTTGTTACAAACAAATGTTTTTAATACAAGCATATCAAATTAATATGTTTCACCAAAAACCTCTTGTATATAGACATTTTAAATAGAAGATTCTCGAAGCTTGCGCTTCATTATTTGGAGTAGTGAAGGGGCAAAAAGCATCCAATCAATAAAACATATTCATGGACTGCATTTTAAATAACCATAACACCTTTGTTACTATTTTAAATAACCATAACACCTTTGTTACTATTTTAAATAACCATAACACCTTTGTTACTATTTTCTTATTGGTCCCATGAGGAAAATGTGTATTATTGCAACATAAATTATTAGAAGAAAGTTAGAAGAACGTCAGTGAAAAAAACCGCACATTATGACCAAACCAACAAAAGAAAATGCTAGAGATATGCAAAAGGGGAGGTTATTTTTTGGTTAAAAGTGATGGTGTTTTATGCATAAGGTGGTGCCATTACTTATATCAATACAAGTCAAATTAGTAATCATTAAACAAAAATTTGGGCTTAAAGTCCAAAATACAATAGCATCGCTTCCAGAAAGACAACCATTTATTCACCAACTTTAAGTCACTTGTGTATGATGAGCACACAGTGATAATGTTTAGTTTTATTTTACTAGAGGAGAGTCGTGTGATGTCGGACAGTTAAGATTTTTAGATTTAATTTTTAATTTCATCAAGTGAAATGTCAAAATTAAGTTTATAGATTTATTTAGCTATTAACTGTATTAAAATAATTTATGGAAAATATACTTCTTTCTAGTTTAAGGTTTAAAAAATTCTTGTCAGGTAATTTCGGACATAATATATTATTACAAGTTTTGGATCAAATATGCTAATTAAACTTCTCTTATTGTCTTATCCTAATTTCTCACAAACATCACATTTATCAAAAGAAGGATTTAATTCTGTATTGGCCCAGTTCTCATGGGCTGACTCTTGGCAAAAGTCACACTTCGTCCAATCTTCATCAAAATCTTCCCCACATATTAGAAACGCTGTTTTATCTTTAACTTGTTTGCTCTTAAGAAGTTTTGATAATTTTTTTGTTATTTTGTTGTAGTATGATTTGATTTTTTGTAATAGCTTCCAACTTATTTTTGGATTCTTCCATTTTTGTGACTTGTGTTTCTTCTAATTGAGCTTTGCAAGAATTTGACATCAGTATTCCACGTCTTCTTCTAACATTTAACCTGTGTTCTGCAGCTACAGGCACTGCGGACACTCATGTTATTATTGTCTGTAAAATTCCAGTAGAAGACTGCGGAATGGTTGATGTTGAAGTTTGTGGAATTCTAGAATATGTTGAAGTTTGTAAGGTTCTATAGGTGTAAGAATGTGGTTTTGTTGAAGTTGATGGTTGTGGACTCATTGAAGTTAATAACTGCGAGTGTGAGGCCTAGACAGTAATGGCAGCGGAGATACATCTCTCCGAGATTCAAACCTTTTTTTTTTGCCATATCCATTCAGCAAATCCTTGTAAATGGATGGCTTGCTAATCCAACATCACAATCTGTTATCCTCGAAGAAGGATTGCCACATTCAAAGAGCACAAGCTCCATTGTAGGAGTTTTTAGAGGGCTTCATTATGGTCCTGTCTAGTGGTTACAGCCTGTGTTGGGGAAAACTTAATGTGTGTTGATGAGCAAAAAGCATCATATTAAGCTCCTTGTGGCTAAAGTGGCCATCTTAAACGAGCAGCAGAGGTTCATCTTCAGTAGAATGGACACGTTTGACAAACTCTTGAATCCACTTAACAAAGATTTCGACAGTTATCCATCCACTAGTTTTTGCTCTAAATGGAGAAAATGAATATTTACTTTGAAGTTGATTAAATTTGTCAAAAAATCTAGACACCTGAGGTTTGTTGAAACCAACTGCTCATTGCATGCTAGTAGATTCAGCGGTTCTTAATGTGGTTTCAGGGTAAAAACTTTTTCTATGACTGATTTCATGTTATCTTCTTGCAACTTCCCACTTAAGCCTATATTTTCCTCTTTCTTAAATTTAGGCATAGTGTAAAATTCCAAAATTAGTTACCTGAAACGAAAAAGGGCCTATGCATAAGACATAAAACATAATATACCTAATTTAAGAAACCTTAATTAACCTAAAATTAGGTGTTTTATTTCTAGCCTAAGAATAATATTGTTATTGTTGATAAAAAAGTATCAGTAACATCCCTTAGTTTGTCCGATACTGGACAAATTCAACGTGTCCGATACTAGCTGATCTGTATGGCAATAAAATAAGGGCAGCCACCATTATAATAAATGTTCTTTTTTGATCAAACCAATATTATAACTTATTCATGAGTAATCAAATAACCAAACTAATTATACTTATCGTCTAAAAATGAGATGTCTCGAAAATGTAGTTGAAACAAAGAAACAAAGCACAAAAACTAAACAAACATACGTGTGACGACCTATAAGCCTCAATGGAGCACCTTACATAACTAACTGTTGTTTTAACTGCAAGCAAGAGCAGTATCTTACACATGGTCTCCTTACACATTGCTTCACTTCACAATAGCCATTAATGGTAATTTTCTGTCAAGTGATGAAATAATTTAACACTTTTGAGCCCTCGATGAAACTTTTCAAAAATGATGCTAAGATATACAAGTTAATGTGGGATTTTTTTAAATCAGGTTTTTGGGAAATTTAAGGTCAAATATTTTATGACATGATGCTGTATTTAAAAACTGCCCAAAGTTATGTTACAGATAATCATATAAAAGCTTATAAACTTTCTTTCCGAGCCTTCTAACTCAATTCTAGATTGAGTAATTTATTTTTTATCTGTGTCTAGCTGGATAGTTGCGTTTTTTTTAAATTTACACTTAAAACTACTGCTGATAAAACTACTGCTGATAAAACTCTAACAATTTATATTTTATAATATTTCTGGGATTAAATTGGGTGAGCCAAATTTGACAAAAAAAAAAAAAAAAAAAAAAAAAAAAAAAAAAAAAAGGGGGAAAAAAAAAAACCAGATTTTCCCCCCCCCCCCTACCCAAAACCCAAAAAATCCCCCCCCTTACCACTTTTAAACAAATGGGGGGGGGGGGGGGGGTCCCCCCCCCTCTTCGGCGTANAAAAAAAAAAAAAAAAAAAACAGAAAGAAAAGACTAAGAGGGTAAAAAAAAACCACGAGGGTAAGGTTTGAAAGTGTTAGAATATTGAATCACTTGACACGGAATGACCCTTAACTGGTTCTTCCTGCTCAATGTCTTTTCAGGCTAAATTCACGTTATTTGAGTAAAAACAGTAAAATTAGCGTTATCGCAAATGAGAAGGTTAATGTCCCTACAAATGCCATGGTGGTTATTTTTTAAATGGCTGCACCTTTTGTTTGTATAATGTTTCTGTATTTAAATCTACAAACTGTATTATACGTAATATAGTTTAAAGACTTGAATGATAATTTTATGAGATGCAAAAGCACCCCAGCAGTCTTAAGAATTATTCAAAATGGAGAATAAAAGTATTTAAGAAATGCAGCAACTAAGCATAAATGGTAAAATGCTCAACTAGGCTTACAATTTCATTAATAAATGATTTTGTGCGACCAGATAAGGATAATCATTTCTATATCTAAATAATCAAAAAGAGCTTCCTATAAAGAGATGTGTCCAATAACATAGTAACTAACACGAGAGTAAATGACCCACCCAAGTGGAGCAAATAAACATTAAATGTGTATTGTTCACGATATCTGGGTAATTTAGACATCACAATCAATTAATAAGGCACCCAATGTGCTCTGCTATTGGTGCAACAATAACTACATGCTAGTCAATACAATGAGGTCAAACTATGATATTGATGGAGAAAAAGCTACCAAAACCTGAACTATTCTCATCCAAATTGATGTGAGAAAGCTTCATATTATAAGAATCAGTTCCTGGGAAACCTCCCCTTTATGGCAGCATTTTAGTAACATCTTACTACTTGTCTGGGTTATACTTACTATAGTTATAATATGGAGTAATCTGCTTTGGTGGCCGTATGGTCTAAGGCATCACTCTCCCAATAGGCTAGACTGTTGATGGCAGGGAGATCGGGGTTTGAATCCTGGTCTAGGGAACTGAAGGTGGTTTTCCTAAATGGTTTTACACTCTTCCTCCATGCATATGAGGGTACACTTCCTCTAAAATCAACCTTACTTATCCTAAGCCCATTACACCCAATATGATTGCTGAGGGAACTCTCTTCCAGTCAAGTGTTGCCAAACCTCCTTGCTCTCAGTTATGTCTGGACTAAGGAGCTACTGTCAACATCAATGAACCAGTCTTGTGCTGGACTAAGGAGCTACTGCCAACATCAATGAACCAGTCTTGTACAATGTGTTGGACTAGGGAGCTACTGCCAACATCAATGAACCAGTCTTGTACAATGTGTTGGACTAAGGAGCTACTGCCAACATCAATGAACCAGTCTTGTACAATGTGCTGGACTAAGGAGCTACTGCCAACATCAATGAACCAGTCTTGTGTTGGACTAAGGAGCTACTGCCAACATCAATGAACAAGACTTGTACAATGTGTCGGACTAAGGAGCTACTGCCAACATCAATGAACCAGACTTTACAATGTGTTGGACTAAGGAGCTACTGCCAACATCAATGAACCAGTCTTGTACAATGTGCTGGACAAAGGAGCTACTGCCAACATCAATGAACCAGTCTTGTGTCGGACTAAGGAGCTACTGCCAACATCAATGAACCAGTCTTGTACAATGTGCTGGACTAAGGAGCTACTGCCAACATCAATGAACCAGTCTTGTGTCGGACTAAGGAGCTACTGCCAGTACAATGTGCTGCATATTTAAGGTAAGGTTGACCACGTTAAGACCAGAGAATGACAGCATGTCCTAATAATAGCCATGTAGTTAGTTACCTCCTCCAGTGTAGTGTAAATATTTTATATGTGTATAGCCTAAACAGGTAGTAAAGCACAATGCTAAAAAAATATGAAATAGGGATGAGGAAAGGTAAAATATTAAATTAAATTTACCTGCATTTATATGGGGGTATAATGTGAAACCATAAGAAAAACCACCCATAGTACGCTTGACCAATCTCCTTGTCCCTGGCAATCAAGTTCACCAATAGAGTGATGCGTTAGCGGTTAGAACCATTGATGTGAGTCTATAATAATAAGTGCATCACTTTGCAAATGGCTGGATATGTTAATTCTATTAATGAAATGAATTATGAATACACGCTAATCAATAAGTTAGGAACATAATCCAGCTGCAAGAAGGACATCAATATTGAGTAAGTTTGCTAGTGACAGAGAAGTATGAAATGTAAAGAGAGTACAGTGTGCCAAGACTCCTACCCGTGTGAAAATTTCCGCCATGAGCCGATTGGTGCGATAGTCTTCCTTCCTCTTTCGCTCCACCTTCTTGTTCTGGACTTCCGGTAACTGTCGGTATTTGCGCTCAGTTTGTTGTCGCATGGTGTGTTGGCTGAATATGCGCTTCACAGCTGTGCAACACAACAATGCATCTCTGTTAATACTAGTTCGAGTATTTATATTTATTTGAACCGACTGATTATATCAGCATATGAGAATTTCTTTGAGCAAGAGCGAAAGGGCAGTAAAAATTGTCCAGGGAAAGGTATTTTCACAAAGGGGTGCAAAATATGTCCAAACGCATGAACGAGGTTCGGGAGAAATTAAAGCAGTCCTGGGGAAATTTGGGGCAGGGAAAAGTCCAACAATTTTGCCGTTTTTAGTACATTCTGGTTCTGATATGGTAGTTTCATTTGTATGAAAAACAAAGGCCGATAACACTCAGCACTCACACTATCAGTAAGTGCCATAGTGAGGCAGTGTAGGTGTAAGCACAAAGAGTTGCGGTGTCTAGGGGCTAAGATAATGTGTCAGAGGTTGAGATAAGGGGCAAAGGAAAAATCTAATAACTAAACCTGGCTAATGGTGTCATTGAGTGATTATTATTATTATTTAGCACCGCGTCTTACTACCCGTTCGGGCTATAAGCTTTAAGTACTAATTACACTAATGGATTAGGAATTAGTAAGGTTGAAACAAAGGAAGTGAACCCGCATATGCGTGGAGGGAGAGTGGAAAACAATTTAGGAAAAACCACCCCTAGTTCGCCCGACTGAGATTCGAACCTCGATCTCCCCGTCCTCAGCAGTTGAGCTCAACACGACATTGAGTGATGAGTCTCCAGTTACCTACCCTACCTCGGGTGTTTGGTAGCTATGGCGGGCAGACAGGAGAGGGTGGGGAAGGGTGAGCAATGTTTTGTTTTAGTTTGAATTCAGTCACCCTTATATCGCAGCTTAATCACACGGCGATGTGCACATAGTTTAATTAAACTCATGACATTCCTATTGTAATAATTGTGTAGCCATGCAATTGTTGTATTTAGTGGACCTATTAGGGTTCGTACATTGTACAATAAATAAATGTTTATAAAAAATTAGCTGGTTTGGTGAAACAAATGTTAATTATGTAATCTGTGCTTATTGTGAATGGTGTGGCAGACGTAATAAACTCGGATATCACATATATAATAAACATCCCCAAGAAAAACCTAAAAATAAGGATCAAGGGAGTATTGCCAGTTTTGTAAAACGTAAATTAGGTGATTGGGGAAAACTCATAGTCGTAAATAGCGATAGTATTTCCCCTTGTGGTGAGTCTACGAAATAACGAGAGGTCTATGAAAATAAAAAATTAAACCAAGGCCACCTGGAATTACAATCCATTGCCTCTTACTCTCAAGATGTAAAATTAAATGTTGGTACCAGTGAGCCTACTGGTATCAATGAACAATTAATAACAATATGTAATGCACACAAGGAGATGGGAGACAAGCTATGTTCAAATTTCCTTCCAGGGATATTTTACATGCCACAACTGTCATGAGACCAACTGCTTCACTTCCCTTCCAAAGGAAGTTGTGCTACAGATTTTTACTGTTAAATAGGGGTGGATGGACACCCAAAATTTCGGGCATCTAAACGTCCCGGAATGTCAGGCGAGTGTTTTTTTTTATGCTCTTATTTTGATCGGGCATCCCAAGAGCTTATTAAGTATATAATACAATTTTAGCACTAATCTCTAATTCAACCTTTGAAAGAAATAGTGTTTAACTGATATTCATAGTTGTATTTCAATTCAACTAATATTAAACAAACCTGCCTCGGTGGCGTAGTTGGCTAACGCGCTTGTCGTGTTGAGATCGACTGCTGAGGACGGGGAGATCGAGGTTCGAATCTCGGTCGGGTGAGCTGGGGATGGTTTTTACTAAATGGTTTTCCACTCTCCCTCCACGCAAATATGGGTTCACTTCCTGTAATTCAACCTTCCCAATTCCTAATACATTAGCGTAATTAGTACTTAAAGCGTATAACCCGAACGGGTAGTAGGGCTGTGTTGTGCATTTCACACTCCCTCCCGATGAGTTCCGATACTATGAATCCTAGGTCGAGGGATTGGGCAGTAACGATTGGTTTTCTTCAAGAGGCGGCCATTACTTCTTCGTCCAATGAGAAAAATGTAAAGTGTGAACTGTGTTCTTCTTTTCACTGTAAAAGTCATATTTTGTGTATTCCTTTTATATGTTTTTATCCAGCTATCCTGTACCTTCTTCCAAATATAACATTAATGGTTGAATGTAAGAGCTTACTATAACATAGCCAGCACTCTCATAAAAAATTAGTAAATATATTCACAAGAAATAATATAAACTCGTAAAAGTGCCAAATTTTACAAAACCGTATTAAAAGAACCCTTTTTCTGGTTTCTTTTTTTAAACTGCTACTGCTACTGTTATTATTATTATTATAAGTATTGGTGCTGCAGTTTAATGGTGCAGCAACAAAATAAGGTCATTTACGCCAGTTACAAAATTAAAAGCGTAGTAAAACCCAATACGGGACAAAATACAAATAAAACACCTAATAAAAACAGCAGGTGCATGCACTAGAATAAATGGACCATAACATATATTAAAACGTTGTAAAAAAGTTTAAACCAATCACAAAGAGATAATTTCCAAGTGAGTCACTCTATAAGGGTGAGACTCAAATGGGATTAAAAAGATTTGCCTGGCGTATAAAACGAATAATTCTATGCACACTTTTGTGTAACAAAAAACAAAGGCCACCATAAAAATCAAGAGCCAGGCAAATAGGGGTATATTTACGACACTCCACCAAATAGGGGCATATCTACAACACTCCACCGAATAGAGGCATACTTGCAACACTCCACCAAACAGGAGCATACTTGCGACACTCCACCAAATAGGGGCATACTTGCGACACTCCACCAAACAGGAGCATACTTGCAACACTCCACCGAATAGGGGCATACTTGCGACACTCCACCAAATAGACACATACTTGTGACACTCCACCAAATAAAGGCATACTTTAGACACTCCACCGAATAGGGACATACTTGTGACACTCCACTGAATAGAGACATACTTGCGACACTCCACCGAATAGGGACATACTTGCGACACTCCACCAAATAGAGGCATACTTATGACACTCTACTGAATAGGGGCATACTTGCGACACTCCACCAAATAGGGGCATACTTGTGACACTCCACCAAATAAAGGCATACTTTAGACACTCCACCAAATAGGGGCATACTTGTGACACTCCACCGAATAATGACATACTTGCGACACTCCACTGAATAGACATACTTGCGACACTCCACCGAATAGGGACATACTTGCGACACTACACCGAATAGAGACATACTTGCGACACTCCACCAAATAGAGGCATACTTATGACACTCTACTGAATAGGGGCATACTTGCGACACTCCACTCGAATAGGGACATACTTGTGACACTCCACTGAATAGAGACATACTTGCGACACTCCACCGAATAGAGACATACTTGCGACACTCCACCGAATAAAGACATACTTGCGACACTCCACCAAATAGAGACATACTTGCGACACTCCACCGAATAGGGACATACTTGCGACACTCCACCAAATAGAGGCATACTTGTGACACTCCACCAAATAAAGGCATACTTTAGACACTCCACCAAATAGGGGCATACTTGTGACACTCCACCAAATAAAGACATACTTTAGACACTCCACCGGATAGGGACATACTTGCGACACTCCACCGAATAGGGACATACTTGCGACACTCCACTGAATAGAGACATACTTGCGACACTCCACCGAATAGGGACATACTTGCGACACTCCACCGAATAGAGACATACTTGCGACACTCCACCGAATAGGGACATACTTGCGACACTCCACCAAATAGAGGCATACTTATGACACTCTACTGAATAGGGGCATACTTGCGACACTCCACCAAATAGGGGCATACTTGTGACACTCCACCAAATAAAGGCATACTTTAGACACTCCACCAAAGAGGAGCATACTTGTGACACTCCATTGAAATGTGGTATATACTAAGGGGAGCATCACAAAGCAAAGTCCACACATCTTTTAGTGTTCGATTTCTTAACTTTTTCTTACCTTTTTTTGACCATAGACTTATTTTTTTGACTCTTATATATATGACTAACGTTTGGAAAGTAAAAATGTGTATGTATATTTTCTTAATGTCCCCAATCAAGAAAGGCAGTCGAGATAAAAACCAAACTTTTGAACGATCAAGGAAAAATACCTAGAAAGTATTTTGCACACAGCAAAAGTGTTTTAAGTTTCATTATGGAAGAGGTATGGCTTAAAAAAAATCAGTATTTAATTAAGTAAACTTGATGTTATCACTCTTAAAATGTGCTAATATAGAGAAACAAATAAAAATATAACATCAAAATAATACTAAATAAAAAATATTGATAAACACAGTTTTCAATCAAATGTAATAGAAAAGTTAAAAAGTAGAAAGTGTTTACAAGAAAACATAAGCAATAAAACACCGACTCAACTGATTTAACAGTTTTAATTGGAATATATTATAATTTCAATAACACTGTAATGGTGAACAGTCTACTTCATATTGTTTTTAAGATTGATTATTTTGTCATCCAATGTGGCGACTTCTTCATTACGTTGTTCCACAGGTTTTCTTTTTGCATCTTGGGAAAGCTTTAGTTCTCTAGAAGCTCATTTTTTTTCATGTTTTAGATCAACTTCATTTTTCCTAATCTTGAGGGTGTCTAGCTTTTATGGTGATGCATTTCTTGCTGCTTGAATCAAAGTTATTGAAAATCCCCTTTCCAATGTGGATTGTCCATCTCCACAATGTCATTATTACTCACTTTTGTATCAGCTAAGAAAGTAGTTCTCAAACTTCTTAGGCACGGAACCCTATAACCAGGGAACAGCTGATTCACAAGCGCTCTAACCAGGGAACAGCTGATTCACAAACGCTCTAACCAGGGAACAGCTGATTCACAAACGCTCTAACCAGGGAACAGCTGATTCACAAGCGCTCTAACCAGGGAACAGCTGATTCACAAGCGCTCTAACCAGGGAACAGCTGATTCACAAACGCTCTAACCAGGGAACAGCTGATTCACAAACGCTCTAACCAGGGAACAGCTGATTCACAAACGCTCTAACCAGGGAACAGCTGATTCACAAGCGCTCTAACCAGGGAACAGCTGATTCACAAACGCTCTAACCAGGGAACAGCTGATTCACAAACGCTCTAACCAGGGAACAGCTGATTCACAAACGCTCTAACCAGGGAACAGCTGATTCACAAGCGCTCTAACCAGGGAACAGCTGATTCACAAACGCTCTAACCAGGGAACAGCTGATTCACAAACGCTCTAACCAGGGAACAGCTGATTCACAAACGCTCTAACCAGGGAACAGCTGATTCACAAGCGCTCTAACCAGGGAACAGCTGATTCACAAACGCTCTAACCAGGGAACAGCTGATTCACAAACGCTCTAACCAGGGAACAGCTGATTCACAAACGCTCTAACCAGGGAACAGCTGATTCACAAGCGCTCTAACCAGGGAACAGCTGATTCACAAACGCTCTAACCAGGGAACAGCTGATTCACAAGCGCTCTAACCAGGGAACAGCTGATTCACAAGCGCTCTAACCAGGGAACAGCTGATTCACAAGCGCTCTAACCAGGGAACAGCTGATTCACAAGCGCTCTAACCAGGGAACAGCTGATTCACAAGCGCTCTAACCAGGGAACAGCTGATTCACAAGCGCTCTAACCAGGGAACAGCTGATTCACAAGCGCTCTAACCAGGGAACAGCTGATTCACAAGCGCTCTAACCAGGGAACAGCTGATTCACAAGCGCTCTAACCAGGGAACAGCTGATTCACAAGCGCTCTAACCAGGGAACAGCTGATTCACAAGCGCTCTAACCAGGGAACAGCTGATTCACAAGCGCTCTAACCAGGGAACAGCTGATTCACAAGCGCTCTAACCAGGGAACAGCTGATTCACAAGCGCTCTAACCAGGGAACAGCTGATTCACAAGCGCTCTAACCAGGGAACAGCTGATTCACAAGCGCTCTAACCAGGGAACAGCTGATTCACAAGCGCTCTAACCAGGGAACAGCTGATTCACAAGCGCTCTAACCAGGGAACAGCTGATTCACAAGCGCTCTAACCAGGGAACAGCTGATTCACAAACGCTCTAACCAGGGAACAGCTGATTC
>CABFVZ010000698.1:81992-161705 GCA_902151445.1 Timema monikensis | reverse complement strand
GTAGTAGTAGTAGTAGTAGTAGTAGTAGTAGTAGTGGTAGTAGTAGTAGTGGTAGTAGTAGTAGTAGTAGTAGTAGTGGTAGTAGTGGTAGTGGTAGTAGTAGTAGTAGTGGTAGTAGTAGTAGTAGTTGTTGTAGTAGTAGTAGTTGTAGTAGTAGTTGTAGTAGTAGTAGTAGTAGTGGTAGTAGTAGTAGTTGTAGTAGTAGTAGTGGTAGTAGTAGTAGTAGTTGTAGTAGTAGTAGTAGTAGTGGTAGTAGTAGTAGTGGTAGTAGTAGTAGTTGTTGTTGTAGTAGTAGTAGTTGTAGTAGTAGTTGTAGTAGTAGTAGTAGTAGTGGTAGTGGTAGTAGTAGTTGTAGTAGTAGTAGTAGTAGTTGTAGTAGTAGTAGTAGTAGTAGTAGTAGTAGTAGTAGTGGTAGTAGTAGTAGTGGTAGTAGTAGTAGTTGTAGTAGTAGTAGTAGTAGTAGTAGTAGTAGTAGTAGTTGTAGTAGTAGTAGTAGTAGTAGTGGTAGTAGTAGTAGTGGTAGTAGTAGTAGTAGTAGTTGTTGTAGTAGTAGTAGTTGTAGTAGTAGTTGTAGTAGTAGTAGTAGTAGTGGTAGTAGTGGTAGTAGTAGTTGTAGTAGTAGTAGTAGTTGTAGTAGTAGTAGTAGTAGTAGTAGTGGTAGTAGTAGTAGTAGTAGTAGTGGTAGTGGTAGTAGTAGTGGTAGTAGTAGTAGTAGTAGTTGTAGTAGTAGTAGTAGTAGTAGTAGTAGTAGTAGTAGTAGTAGTAGTGGTAGTAGTAGTAGTTGTAGTAGTAGTAGTGGTAGTAGTAGTTGTAGTAGTAGTAGTAGTAGTTGTAGTAGTAGTAGTAGTAGTAGTAGTAGTGGTAGTAGTAGTAGTAGTAGTAGTAGTAGTGGTAGTAGTAGTTGTAGTAGTAGTAGTAGTAGTAGTGGTAGTAGTAGTAGTGGTAGTAGTAGTAGTAGTAGTAGTAGTAGTAGTAGTAGTTGTAGTAGTGGTAGTAGTAGTAGTTGTAGTAGAAGTAGTACATACAGTTTATCATGGAATCCGAACCACGGTGGAGGCCTGGCATTCCACACATTCACAAGTTGTGATTAATACACATCTTGTCAGAGGTGAATTAAGGGTTTGGGAATCAGATAAATCTGTACCGGCACTGAGGATTGAGCCCTGGACCCCCAGCATAGAAGTCAAACACTTTACCCCTAGACCGCCAGGTCACCAACATTTTATAAGCAAATAGAAATAGATTTTTTTTAAATAAAACCATAACTTTTGAAATTTTTCTTGACTTTCTTGGCTGCCGTGTTAATATCCTGACTTTCTTGACCACTGTCTTCATTTATTAACTTTCTTGACCTGTAGACCCTGAAAGCTTACACAATGGAGGTGAGTTCCTTCTCAATGACTCATGGGTCACTGAAGTAAGCCTGACGCAAAGTTTTGTCACAACGACCGTCTCTCTTCAAGACTTGTGTATAGAAGAGAGCCATGGCAACACACCTTCTTTAATGGACTGCAACTTGTTCCGAGCAGGTGTCTAAACCCACTGCTCATGCTGGGTGTGTAAGACTCCTCATAGAACATAGCCCTTTTTGTCTAAAAACTAACCCTTTTGGTCTAAAAACTTGATGCCCAAAATTGCATTAGGATGAAGATAAACTGCCTCCCCAGCTGCTTGGTCCACCATTTCATTACGTGAAAGACCAGCGTAACCAGGAATCCGGCAGAAGGGGAAACGGGTGTTTAGCAAAGCAATTTTAAAAATTTGTTCATGTATCATTTACATGAGGAGAGTAGAGTGTGGGCATGGAACCTGGGCAGATGAGGACATAACAATGACAGTAGAGTGTGGGCATGGAGCCTGGGCAGATGACATAACGATGACAGTAGAGTGTGGGCATGGAGCCTGGGCAGATGAGGACATAACGATGACAGTAACAACGATTTAAAAATGGCATATAATTCTGCTGTAAAAACACTGGATTCACAAGGTAAACCAAATTTAAAACAGGATCTTCCCACAACAAAGGCACATCTCATGGAGTTTCCAGATTTTGAATCATCCATGTAGATGTGCTGAAATCCCTGAAAGTGAGGGGAGAGCTCATTAAAGGTTCTCTCATAAATAATGTGCGATGTTGTTGCTTTAGATCAAGATAACATCGAGTTAGGCGTGTCTTTCAGGGAACAACTCAACCTGGAGAGGTGGACTAGCCCACAAGTGTCGGAAACTAATAATATCCGGATCCCGACAACTCCATTTGGATTCATACAAGACACGGTTGGAGGGATGGAACATGCTTTGACATGCAATATGCTAGAAGATAGAACTGTCGGTAACAGATGCTGACGACTGGACAAGTACAGAAAGCATCAGTGGCTAGTCAGATAACAGCGTGGTGGACATTATCAGACTGAGAGCAACCGCTAATCAACTTGACACCCTGACTTTCAGGTCTATGATGTGGGAAATCCACAATAATTTAAACCTTATGGTTGCCGAGACTGGAAAAATAATATGATCCATTGAAATATTGGCCCCCATATTCTATAGAAGTGAGCCAGGTTTATTGGTTTCTATCAGTCTTAACCTAACTATACTTTAGGGCTGCCTTCTTTTTCTATTACTTACACTTCACTATTTTACAGTTTTCATATAGGTGTAGCTAAGTCATAAGCCAACTATTAGTTTTTTATTATTTATCTGTCCTGTCATTCTTAACCATTTTATTTCATTTGTTCTACCTTTTGTTAATTAGTTTTCTCTTTTAGGCAGTTGCATTGCACCCACCCCTAAAGGGTTTTGATACAACAAACGTTGGGCCAAAGAAACTAAGAGTAGTGACTAATTGTAATTTTCTTTAATAAGTAGTCATCTTTTTGTCTAATGGAATCAGCAAATGCTCGAATTGTGTTTATTTAATTGAAAATGTTATGTTGTGCTTGCTCTTATCATTATTTACTTTGCCTTCTTTCATACATAAAACAGCATATATTTATGACATTGTATGTGGTTTAGAGGTGTTTTTTTAATCAAAATTACCAAGTTTCATTGGCTTTATGAGGTAATTGTATTATACTTAGAAGAAGGTACAGAGGAGAGGTGGATATAAACAAATAAAATAGACCAACACGATATGGCCCTTACAATGAAAATAAGAACACAGTTCACACTTTGCACTGCTGCCACTGGACAAAGAGGTAATGGTTGCCTCTTTAAGAAAATCAATCGTTACTGCTCAATCCCCCGACCTAGGTTTCATTCTATTGGAACTTATCAGGGAGGATTGTGAAACGTGCAACGTAACTTCCTAAAAGAGGAAACCAAAAAACAAAAGGGATAAAATGAAAAATTGTAAAGAATGATAGGATAGGTTTTTTGGTTTCCTCTTTTAGGAAGTTACGTTGCACGTTTCACAATCCTCCCGGATGAGTTCCAATAGAATGAAACCTAGGTCGGGGGATTGAGCAGTAACGATTGATTTTCTTAAAGAGGCAACCATTACCTCTTTGTCCAGTGGCAGCAGTGTAAAGTGTGAATTGTGTTGTTCTTTTCATTGTAAGGGCCATATCGTGTTGGTCTATTTTATTTATTTCCACCTCTCCTGTGTACCTTCTTACAAATATAATTCATTTATGAGGTAATTGTATTATACTTAGAAGAAGGTACAGGAAAGATGGAAATAAATATACCTACATCCAAGAGGTTTTCCTTATAGCGAAATTGCATCCAATGGTCATTTCATATGTTTGTCCTTTATGTTATTCTTTTTACATGTTCCTATCTTCCTTTGCCTCCTTTTGGTGGTTTTATTTTGTTTCCTCCTTTAGGAAGTTGCGTTGTGCATTTTACACTCCCTCCTGATGAGTTACGATAGAATGAAACCTAGGTCAGAAGATTGGGCGGTAAGGATTTATTTTCTTTTAAGAAACAGCCATTAACTCTTTGTCCAGTGGCAGCATTGTAAAGTATGAATTGTGTTGTTCTTTTCATGTTCCATTTGGACAAGACCACTATGTGGTTCGATCCCAGTCAGGTGCACCGAGTTTTTTTCTTTCTTAAATGGTTTTCCCCTCTCCCTTCATGCAAATGTGGGTACACTTCCTATAAATTCAATTTTGCTATCACTAACCCATTAGCATAATAATTAGTACATAAGCGTGTAACCCAATTGGGTGGTAAGACGTGGTGATAATAAAGTCCATTTACAGTTTGCCAGTACTTTAGAGAAACTGCAGGAGTACTAATAATGGTCGCAACGAATAATTACCCGATCTTGAATATTACTGTTTATTTAAATAACAGCCCTTTCACTAACTGCCATTTAAAAGCTAACATTGAGGTAACTAAATCTTGATATTAAGATAGTATCGATTATTTCAATTAGAGTTGGGTCGAATACATTACTTTACAACTTTATATCTTCATTATCTTTCCAATATAAATCCCGATTGATGACACATTTCACACACATTATGACAAAAGAGGAATAACTTACAAGACATATGCTCGGGTTCCCACAGAACTTATCCAAGGGATACAACTTACAGAGAGGTGGAGGCGGAAGGTTGGCCGTGGAAGGTGCTCCAGTGCTGCTGTCAGTGTTAATTAAAGAAACAGCAGATGCAAGCAGCTTCTGCCGGCTTTTATTGCGCAACTCTCGTAAGTAGGCCAACTGGTCCAGACAGCGCCGGCGGTGCTCTGCTGTGTTTACAAAGTCAGGTCGGTTCATCATAAGGTACTCCTGGCCAAACATTCACAAAACATCATAATTATTTAACTTGGTTCTATCATTATATTATTGTAGCATATTTTCACCGGTGTGGTTATTAGCTAGGGCTTTGTGAATACTTGGATTTGGAGCTTTGAGCCAAACTCATCATTTAGGCTCAAGATCTAGTTTGAAAGTTTTGTAGGCTTGTCATTTACGAGCTTCCATTTGATGTACATAATAATCAATTTTTTAAACACACGGGTAAGCAAAGGCTATTATATTTAGATAATCTCGGCATTTTCACTTATAAATCATTCAGTAATTTAACAACTTAATGAATCAGATAGCCGAAGCTATCATCTATGCATTTTAGTGAGGATAGCACCTCTTAGATATCATATTCTGAAAATTGAAAAATGACACCTGGACACAGGAATCAAACCCGGGACCTACGGCTTAGTACGCCAATGCTCTTACCACTGAGCTATCCAGGATTCGTCCCGTGCCCATGGTCATTTTTCACTCATATTTTAAGGCAGAGTCTATGATGGACGTGCGGAAGTCGTCAGCTTATAAACATGTGATTATATAAGATCACGGTGACCTGGTGGTCTAGGGGTAAGGTGTCAGACTTCTGTGCTGGCGGCCGGGGTTCAATCCTCGGTCCCGGCACAGATTTATCTGATTTCCAAACCCTTCCTACACCTCTGACAAGACATCTTGTGAATGTGTGGAATGCCAGGCCTCCACCGTGGTTCGGATCCCACGTTAAACTGTAGGTCCTTCATTTCATCTCACAATCACCCTTCCATTACACATTAGCGTAAGTGTGTATAACCCGAACGGGTAGTAAGACGCGGTGCTAATAATAATAATATAAGATCACAGCCATCAGACAACGCAGCCACCTGCGACTCGTTAGTTGGCATGATTGCAGCCAATTTACAATTATATTATTAACTGAGTCGCAATTTGTTCCCGCTGGAAGGAGTCGACGCCAAGCAGTCATCGTCGGCATGAGTGTCAAGAACAACTTTACTCCCTATGTCCAGCTAGAAAAATGCGAAGGGAACTGTGCTGTGTTTAACCATACAGAGTGGCAAGAATTGGGCAGCTACAAGTCTGTCATATCAAAGTTTTCAGTAACACGCAACTTCCTCTGAAGATTAGTCTGACTAATCATGAAATCTCTCTGAGACGCGTGTTCTGTGACCGTATGGTCGTCATCCGCGAGAAACAAGACGCTGGACTCAAGCGGGTCGCCTATCTAGCACCTAGTGGGGCGCGTCTTAGTGATGTGTGGGACCTCATCGACGTCGCCGTCGACCGACGAGACATGTGGTCGACACCCGTCGCCCGCTACTACAACGATTTGATCGACACACTCGTCATGGATGTATGTGACACGCTAACAGAATCAGCGGATGTCATCGATCTCAACAGCCTAAGGTGGAAACGCACATCAGAAACCTTAATCTAATCAGTGCTACCTACTATACAATTCAAGTTATCGATTTGGACTATTACATGCTGGATTGTGAACTAAAAACAATTTTACTAAAACATCTAAGAGATACTGTAGAAAAAACATATGAATGAATATACTAGGCATCCCTGTAAAAGTGTATAATAAATATTATGTATGATATCTTTAATGTCTAATAAATATATGTTTTGTAATATCGTGTATTATTCACACTAAACCTTTCTGTCCCCCTTACATGTAGATACGAGTCTCGACTTGTCGTGCCGTCACCAAACATGAACAAGGTCAATGACCTAGCTCACAGTTTCAAGGTCATGATCTATTCCTGTCTCAACTCGTCCTGTCGACCCTCCCGACTGGCGCCAGGGTTACAACATAACATGCAACGATTACATCATCGGAAAAACCCAGGTGTCCAGGGTCAATGACCTCATGGTTTCAAGGTCATGATTTATTCCTAGCTGCCATGTATGAGTCATCAAGACTGTGACATAACACGCAATGATTTCGACTTCGGGGAAAACCCCTTGCCGGAGGAGAGTTGAAAAGGTCAATGACATCACTGGTTCAGGGTCACGATCTATTCCTGTCTCAACTCGTCTTATCGTCCCGCCAAACTGGCGCCATGTATGAATTATCAGGGTTGCGACATCATTCAAGGTCACGATCTATTCCTAGCCGCCAAACGAGTGTCAGTCATCAGGGACAACCCATTACCACATTGAAGGGGAGGGGGAAGGGAGGGGGAATGCCAACAGCCAATCAGAGAGCGAGGGGGCGTGGTCGCGTGATCTAGACAGCCAATCAGAGCGCTTTTCCTATGGGTCCACCAGACTGGCAGGGACCATCCAAAACGAGCAGCACAGGTTCATCATCAGTAGAATGGACACATTTGACAAACTCTTGAATCCACTTAACAAAGATTTCACCAGTTATCCATCCACTAGTTTTAGCTGCAAACTTCAGGGGGTGCTCTAAATGCAGAAAATGAATATTTACTTTGAAGTTGATTAAATTTATCAAAAAATCTAGACACCTGAGGTTTGTTGAAACCAACTGCTCATTGCATGCTATTAAATTCAGTGGTTCTTAATGTGGTTTCAGGGTGTTGTTTCATAAAATCATAGTAGAAGTCCTTATCGGCACAATTATTTTCGTTGTTGAAGCGGTGATCAAGTTTCAAGGCTTTGGCCACATCGAAAGCCAACTTCCCAAACTCTTTACGAGTCAGTGGCATCAAACGGTTATCAAGGTCTTTAATGTGTACTTCCAAGTTCCTCTTCAAAATTTTGCAAGGAACTAGGTTTGAATATCTCCGAGTCAGGACCTATTTTCACTTCATTTACTAATTTTAACTTTGCTACTCTGTCTCCTAAGGAGCTTTTAGGAACAGTGTATGTATTTGCCGCCTGTCTCATTGTCATAGTGTAACTTACAACTTTCTCTACAGATAATTTCATGTTCTCCTCATGCCACTTCCCACATAAGCCTACTTTTTTATTTTTTTTTATTTAGACATAGTGTAAAATTCCAAAATTGGTTGGCTACCTGAAAGAAAAAATTCTATGAGTAACCATATATATATTCAATATAAATCATTATCGATGTGAAATTTTGTTTTAGAAAGGGACCAGATAATATAGTAAAAAGAGTAAAAATAATCATTATTCAATTGATTAGTAATCTATTTAGTTATGTTTATTTTCATTATTTGTCATGGCAATATAAGCATACAACTTCAATCAAGGATAATTCAAAACAGACGACAATATTGAATGAGTTTACTTAACAATTTGTTTAGTAACCGAATGATTGATAAGTGTAAATGCAGATATTATCCAAACTAAATAGCTTATGCTTACCCGTGTGTTTGAAATTGATTATTAAGTACATCAAGTGGAAGCTCAAAAATGACGAGCCTACAAAACTTTCGATCTTGAGCTCGAGCTTAAATGACAATCTCAGCTCGAAGCTTGACATCTGAGTAATCGCAGAGCCCAAATTAAAACTATATGCATACCAGTACATATTAACTTTTTTTTAATAAGAAAAAAAATTATCTTTGGAATGGCAATTGAATGATTTACATTAAAAAGTTAAATTTCAGAACGAGATACGGGTAACCTGTTTTTGAGATATGATTAAAGATGGGCCACTCGAATCTTCGAATCCTTTAATCCACCAAATCCTAACAAGTATTTGAGATTCGAGGATTCGATAGTCAAATCTTTCACCTCATAAACAAAGCATAATATTTTGAATAAAAAAATTACTTAGCTAGGCCTACTCGAAAAGCACAACTTAATCCGTAATCTTTATTTTGTCGGACAAGAGAGATTAACATGAATAAAATCATTATTAAAAAAAAATTGTTAGGTGTGGAAAACCTTACGTCCTTACGTGCCTAGTAGCCTACTCTCCTATCTTTATGGGAAACTTGGACTTAACCGTTTTGACACATGCTCACTTCTAAAACTCTCACCTCACAAACAATCTTGTAAATATTTTAATGAACACATTAAAACTCTTCAAAAACTGAAAATAAAAATTAGAATTATAAATAAACTTGAAACAAATAAAACAAATTACGGCCTTTTTTTTAAACAGAAATGAGAACACATTACACACAATACAAAGTTAGCCGCCATGACGTATATGTTTACTCGCCAGAGTGATGATTAAATAAACACGTCTGTCAATTATTACTACCCAACTGGTTTTAATTATCCCCAACCATGCAAAGAACCCCAATTTATTGCATACAATCCTTAAGTTAGACATTTTGTTGGGTTTCATAGAAAATAAATATTGTCAACACTAAGACACCAATAAAACTGTTTATTTATGCCAACCAGCCTACGTATCGGATATCAATTATTTGTTTGGAATCGATTCAGGTAATCTGATCACTTAGTAAGTGCTATCAAGTTTTAAGAATCAACGACTTGCTAATTCATAATTTGTTTTTAAATTGATTTTAACTAAGAGTTTATTATTTCTTTTAAATATGTTATTGAAGTAATTGTAGAACTATTCAAACGTAGTCCTGCCAAATAAAATGGGAATGAACATATTGCAAGAGTCGAAAATATGTTCATGTTTTAAATAGAACGTATTCTCAGAAATCGACATATCGCAAGAATAGAATATGTTTCTTGTTTTCTACGCAAAAATAGATAATGGATATAAAAGAAAATAATAATAAAACATACTTATAGCATCATCGAGTTCACTATTCCCAATCTATGTTTAATTGTTAAGCATATTGTTTTAGTCTTTATTAAAAATATCCATTTGTACTTTTATTTTTGCTATCTTATTAAAATAAATTATAATCCTTCAATGATGACTAAAGTTGGTCAAAAGGTAACTAGGCCTAATCTGTTTGTTTATTTCACATGTTTTTTTTAGAAACTTAATTCATTCTATCAACACTTTTAAAAATAACTCAAAGACACTCAAATTTTGATTGATTTGATTTTTAACCAATAACATGAGTCTAGATTGTTTGATTTGGCTGGATTTGTACCAGTATTTTACGAGGGGTGGTTGGTGTTGATTAAAATTGAAATCATGATGAAATACATCTTAATTTTCAACTTAGGTCTATATTGTGTATTGTAGGTCTATTTGTAAATCATTAAAATTTCTAACAATTTGCTAGGATTTGGATTTGATATTCGAGATTCGAAAATAAAATGTAGATTTGGATTTGAGATTCGAATTCGAGAAATAGTGGGTTCGACCCATTTCTATAAAAGTACAAATGGATATTTTTAATAAAGACTAAAACAATATGCTTAACAATTAAACATAGATTGGGAATAGTGAACTCGATGATGCTTAAGTATGTTTTATTATTATTTTCTTTTATATCCATTATCTATTTTTGCGTAGAAAACAAGAAACATATTCTATTCTTGCGATATGTCGATTTCTGAGAATACGTTCTATTTAAAACATGAACATATTTTCGACTCTTGCAATATGTTCATTCCCATTTTATTTGGCAGGACTACGTTTGAATAGTTCTACAATTACTTCAATAACATATTTAAAAGAAATAATAAACTCTTAGTTAAAATCAATTTAAAAACAAATTATGAATTAGCAAGTCGTTGATTCTTAAAACTTGATAGCACTTACTAAGTGATCAGATTACCTGAATCGATTCCAAACAAATAATTGATATCCGATACGTAGGCTGGTTGGCATAAATAAACAGTTTTATTGGTGTCTTAGTGTTGAGAGTATTTATTTTTCATGAAACCCAACAAAATGTCTAACTTAAGACTTGTATGAAATAAATTGGGGTTCTTTGCATGGTTGTAGATGATTAAAGCCAGTTGGGTAGTAAGAAGTAACAGTCATATTTATTTAATCATCACTCTGGCCGATGGCGAATAGACATATATGTCATGGTGGCTGACTTTGTATCGTGTGCAATGTGATCTTATTTATCTTAAAAAAAGCCAGAATTTGTTTGATTTATTTCGAGCTTATTTGTGATTCTAGTTTTGATTTTCAGTTTTTGAAGAGATTTAATTTGTTCATTAAAATATTTACAAGATTGTTCGTGAGGTGAACGTTTCAGAAGTAAGCATGTGCTGAAACGGTTAAGTCCAAGTTTCCCATAAGGTTGAAAGGGTAGGGTATTAGGTACCTTAAATTGTCTACACCTAACAATTATTATTAATAATAATAATATTCACGTTTATCTCTTTTGATCAACAAAATAATGATTATGGATTAAGTTGTGCTTTTCAAGTAGGCCTAACTTAGTAATTTTTGAACTCAAAAATCAAAATATTATGCTTTGTTGATGAGGTGAAAGATTCGACCATTGAATCCAATAAAACAGTGAATCCTTGAATCTCAAATACTTGTCAGGATTCGATGGATCCGAGTGGCCCATCTCTTGTATTTTTAATTTTGCTATCTTATTAAAATAAATTATAATCCTTCAATGATGATTCAAGTTGATCAAAAGATAACTAGGCCTAATCTGTTTATTTCACGTGTTTTTTTTAGAAACTTAACTCATTATATCAACACTTTTAAAAATAACTTAAAGACACTCAAATTTTGATTGATTTGATTTCTAAACAATAATACGAGTCTAGATTGTTTGATTTTGCTAATTTGTACCAGTATGTTGCGAGGAGTGGTTGAGGTCGGTTAGAATTGAAAGCATGATTGAAATAAATCTTAATTTACCATTTAGGCCTATATTGTGTAATGTAGGTCTATTTGTAAATCATTAAAATTTCTAACAATTTTCTAGGATTCAAAAATAAAATGTAGATTCGGATTTGAGAAAGAGTGGATTCGATCCATCTCTAGATATAATTTTTAAATAAACTTGTGATGGTAATTGAAAAGTTAATTATGACTAAGTATATGTATTGGGGAAAATGTACTGGATAAGTAAATAGAAAACATATAAATGGCAGCTAACACAATATGGCTTTTATAAGAGAAAAGAGGTATTCCTTAAAGAGATATATTCACATCCATTGTCCTTTATGTTATTCCTTTTACATGTTCCTATCTATGTGTCCTATCATTCTTTACAATTTCGTTTTCATTCTTTTTGTGATTTCTGATGTCCTCTTTTAGGAAGTTGTTTTGTGCGTAAAACACTCCCTCCCGATGAGTTACGATAGAATGAAACCTAGGTTGGGGAGATTTTCCTCAAGACGCAGCCATTTTCTCTTACTTCAGTGGTATCAATGTAAAGTGTGAACTGTGTTCTTCTTTTCGTTGTAAAACCCATCTTGTGTTTGTTCCTTTTATATGTTTTCTATCCACTTTTCCTGTAGCTTCTTACAAATAAATATACAAAATATCTCTTAACGTGAAGAGGTTTTCCTTAAAGAGCTAAATCACAACTAAATACAAAACTATTCTCTTCCCTTCCCATGTGGAGTAACGCCATTTAATGGTGCTGACCTTGAAACTAGCCCAGAGAGAGATGGACACATCTCCCTCCTATCAAAGGAAGAAGATTAAAAACCTCTTTTAAGAAGCACACAACACACTTTTGTACCCAGGTATACTTAATGCAGTCTTACACTAATCTATTTGTGCCATAACAGCCCTACAAATATATATTATTTCTCTATACCTTATTTGTCTCATACCACTCTTCATTCAACAAATAGTTTGCCCAGTTGCTGACCTTGAGGTTTCAATGGCCAGATGTCTCCATGTTCCCCATTTTCTCACCTTGACTGCGTATTTCACAAACAACATCCAGACAAGTAGAAAGAAGAGAAAACAATGAGTTATCCATCACCAGAAACAGTCTGAGACAAGAAGCTTGAAATTGTCAAACCTGAATATCTATTAAAAGCTTCGGTTCATAATTTGAATACTCGTATACCTAATTATTACTTAGTAAAATAACAAATCAATGTTGGCTGTGCTGTTGAATCAAGGCTCCACACTTTAAAGCTAATGTTGTAATTATATCAATTTGAATTGAAGCCTACATACCTGTAATGTAAGTTTTTTCCCAGAACTTTTTGTACTGTTCAGTTTTCTTTCTTTGGGATGTTTCTTCTCAGATGTCGTCTCACTGATACACTTTTTGCTTGAAACAGCTGAACTTTCTCTCAATACTTCTTTTGGCCTGCGAGAAGGAATTTTTATTTGGATCTCTTCCAGTGACATTTTTCGCATCATGTCCTCTTCTTCTGATAAGAGCAGACTAGGGGAAGACTCAACTGTGAGAATATATCCTATTGGTGGCTTGACCGGTAGACCAGAGCCAACTGTTTGGTGGGTATCACTTGTACCTACAGGTGATGTATCCTCAACATGGCAATGACAGAGTTGTACATCTCCACACAGTGGTGCCTTTTTGTTTTGTCTAGGTAAGTCTTCCTCCAATGCAAAACAGCAAGGGCATATTTTGCTCAGTTTTCTATCACTGGCTTCACAAACACTGTCTTCTGGAGAGAACCAGTGAGGTCGGATTACTGGCATCGCTCTTACAGAGGAAGATGTTTGCACTGCAGTGGTGTCCACCGTTTCTGTCGCAACAGTTTTTCTTTCTGTGAAATAAGGAGCTTTAGCTGGATGACTTTCTTTGTTGATTAGTTTGGTCGCCATCGAGGAAGATGAATTGCTACTAAATTCAACATTTTGTCCCATATCTTTCACACCAATGCCAGAAACAGGCTGTATTCCACAGTTGAAACATTTTTTTAGACCTGTATTATCAGGTAAATGTTTAATGGGCTGTTCCTTTTTTCTACGAACATGTTTTTTATTTTCAAGTAAAAGTTCTTTAAGAACTTTCCTACATTCACAGCAGCACATAGGAGTATCTCTACCACTATCTATAGGTTGTGGTTCATGGTCTTTGTCCCTTGTGGTATCTAGAATACCTTCTGAAATACTCTCCAACGTGCCGGTATGCCCTGAAGAGCGAGGGGTCTGTGTCCGAGTGGACGACTCCTTACATCGCTCGGTGGGGTGAGTATGTGTTCTCGCACTTGAAACCTGTGTACAAACATTACCAATGTTTTCTACTATTTTCTGTAGAATATTTGGATCACTTACTTGAGAGGCAGCGTCCTTATATTTCTCTGTGCACATATTATTTACACTTTTTAACTGATCTTGTTCTTGATGACGTCTCCCAGACAACACTTCATGTTCACTCGATACATTATGTACATTCTGATCTCTGAATTGCCCTGTCCCATCCAATAGATCTTCACTTGGAACTTGGAAACACACATCACGCTTGTTACTTGACTCAATCTCACTTGGAACTTGGAAACACACATCACGCTTGTTACTTGACTCAATCTCACTTCCATGTCTCACACTTTTTGATTGCAAACAGATATTTTCACAAAAGCTTGGAAATTGTGTGGACATGTGTCGTTTGTCCTGATCACACAAGTTGTGGTGGGATGACCATTCTTTGCCACTATTGGTTGGAGGGTTATTTTCTTTATCCTTGGGGATGGAGGGTGGTTTCAGTGATCGCGAAGTGTGCGCTGTTGGAGGATGTGACAAGAGAGGCTTGGAGTGAATCTGCCTGACTCCAAAACGACTTTCAAATTGTCTCCTAGAATGGATCCTGCGCCCTTCTTTGTCATTAAACGGAGCTTCCTCTGTTTCAGTAATTGATGTAACAGATCTGAAACAGCAAAGGATAGTTTGTTAAACTTTGACTATAAAATCGTCTAGTATCTATCTAGCATGCGAGACTGCCAAATGGCATTTGACACCTGTAAATGCTAGACAAAGTGTGTGGCCTCACTAAGTTACTAGTTGTATTGTTCTAAAAATGTCCTAATAAGCAACAAAACAATAATTGTTTCAAAATCTATTTTATGTCATATTTTTCTTAAATTAAAAAAAATAAACTCATTAGAGTGAGCCCTACCACCCAAAGACTTATTTTGTTGACTGAAGGTCAGCCTGTTCATTCCCAGTGGCTTCCTCTGTTACCAAATTCTTTGATAACCAGGCTAAAGCTTTATCCACACGTTCGCAGAAAATAGAGAGCTGCAGAATTTGCCTGAGTGGCGCAGAAATTCACACACTGTATGTTGGCCCATGATGCATTGCAACACTAACTTAAAATAGCTGATTATAAACGTATTTTATTTTCTAGTGGATACACATATATTTTATATCATTGTCCTGATGGATGTTTTCAAATTATAACGCTGGGTTGTGGCAAAATCCAATACATCAATAAACACGCTTTAAATTAACGTGTTATTTCAAATCTTCTCACAACGACCAATGAAGTTGTCTGCTAGCTTCCGGCTGTACAGCGCATGCACTGTCTAATGCCCATGCGCAATAATTTCAGATGGTTGGTTCTGAGATTTGATTGGTTCTAATGTGCCAAACATCTTAGGTAGAGTGGACGAAGTAGAGCTGAGTTGAGCTTTAGTGTAACAGCTCGCACCTATAAGAAAGGCGGAAAACTTGATTGGCTTAGAGCTAATCACATGACCACGTTTCTGTTCCACACTAGTTTTTCAGCGAATGTATGAATCCACAGTGAGAAAGTATAATTTTAAGCTTTTACAAGTGAAAACCAAGAACTCATAGAAATTAAATGTAATTCTAAACAAGTCTTAGATCTATAAAAGCCAATAATATTGTATTAATGGCGGAAACAATCTTTACAAATGGTAATATTTACAGTTCTATTTACAAGTCAAAAGTAGGATCAGTGTCACCCTTTGCAGACATGGGGCCCTGGGCAAACTTAGTTTGCGGGGCCCCCAGTTATTGGCCTCACCAAACCCACTCTCTCCAAAATAATTTAATTACTTAATTTTTGTTTAATGTGGTCAGAGTTCTTGGCTACAGATCCAGAGGTCACAGGTTTGATTCCAGGTGCTTCCAAAATATTTCTGAGAAGCAGTAGGTTTGAAACGAGGTCAAACTCATCATTGAGTTTCACTCGTCTGAGTGCTTCAGCTCAGGTTTTACTTGCATCCTGTTCCTTCCACAGCCCATCCGGCCAATCGCCATATTCCGTTAGTCGTTGCTTAGCCCCCCCCCTTCCGCCAATCCTTACGAAAACCCAACCTCTATATTCTAAGGGCTACGGCCATCTGGTGCCAGACCCCCACCCACTTACTCTACCACACCAACAAACCAATCACAGGGCAGGGCTCTCGTCGATCTTCAGCAGGCCAAGGCCATAGCGCTCACAGCACGACGCGCAGTTGTCCCTCAATCATTTTAAAGATGGGTCGCAGCAAGACGATTACTGTTGAACAGCATTTTGGTCAATTTAAATCCGACCAATTTTATGTGAGTGACAGCAAGATACTGATGTGTGGAATTTGCAATATTAGATTAGAGTCGGATAAGAAAGACGGCCTAAATAAACATGTAGTAAGTGCAGGCCATTTACGGAGAAAAGAGGAGCACAACCTCAAGAGACAGCTTTCGATCACTGAAGTTTGCGACAAGCTAAGCAGAAGAAAGCCAAGACGGAAAAATTGGTCTTCATTGACGATACTGTTAAAATGTGCTTGAAGGCAAACATTCCAATCAACAAGTTGGACCATCCAGCGGTGCGTGAATACTTGAAAAACTAAGTTTGTTCACAACCACTCTCATGGCAATTGAACTAGAATTGTGCGCATTCAGTTTGATATTGTATACGCCCCTCACTCTCTCTCTTTCTCCCTCTCTCCCAGCACCGTGAATTACACATGGGAATTACCTGATTTTTGTAAATGTTATATTTTATTATTCTTGTTCATTTTTTCAGACATATCCCTGGTTTTGGATTATTATTATTATTATTATTATTAGCACCGCGTCTTACTACCCGTTCGGGTTATACTCACTTACGCTAATGTGTAATGGTAGGGTGATTGTGAGATGAAATGAAGGACCTAGAGTTTAACGTGGAATCCGAACCACGGTGGTGGCCTGGCATTCCCCACATTCACAAGATGTCTTGTCAGAGGTGTAGGAAGGGTTTGGTAATCAGATAAATTTGTGCCGGGACCGAGGATTGAACCCCGGACCCCTGGCACAGAAGTCCGACACCTTACCCCTAGACCACCAGGTCACCTCCCCTGGTTTTGGAGATCTACCTTGTGGAAGAAATTTACGACAAAACTTCGTCCAGCGTATTGGAGAAGAAATTAAGCTGGAGCTGAAAGAGAAGGTGCAGGGTGTGACCATCGTCATCGTGGTTGACGAGACTTCTGACTCTCGTGGTCGTTGTGTGCTGGCAATCCTCTTTCGCACTGTTGCCGAGGCTGCTACGCAGGATGTCTTCTTGACCGACTGCTTGTTCCTCGACAAGGCGACCGGAACAACGGCTACCAGGCCATCAATGGATCCATCACTCAATACGGCATTGAGTACAATAACATCCTGGGCCTTGTTTCCAACTCGGCTCGATATATGGAAACATGCTTTGGCGCTCTGAATGTTTTGGCGGGTGACCACTTGCTTCCATTTTCAATGCTGGGCTCATAAAGTAAATCTTGCCGGAGATATTTTCATGAAAGAGTTAAAGGCACTGAACCAGTTTGTTGTGAAAATGAAGATGGCGTTTTTAAACACCAGAAAAATGAAAAGCGCGTATGTCCGGTTTCTCCAAGAAGAACACGCAGACCTTCCAGCAATACTGTTCCCCAGTCCAGTAGTGACCAGGTGGAACAGCTGGTTCCACTCTGTGCTCTACCTGAATGATTACTCGAATGCTCTGATATAGTTTCTGGGGCAGTAAGAGAACAACAACGCAAGTGCGGAATATTTGCTGGAGCAGCAAAGGGACCCGGTCGCCGGGCAATCCGTCAAACTGCAGATGGTGTTCGCTACGAACTCATGTAAATTGTTCGTTGAGCTGATCAATAAGCTTGCAGGTTCCAAATTCCCATTTGCCCATCTGCTCTGGCACGAGCTGGAAGCTCTGATGTCAGTCCTGAAGCGATTTTCCAAATCTCTCGGAAAGAACTCGATCTCTCCTGGGCAGCATCACCAGTGTAGCCAAGTGGGAGGCGTTGAAGCAGTTGTTGTGCGGGTGTGCACAGAAGAGCTGCCATGAAGTTGGCCAAACACATGGCACCATGCACCACCAACAACTTTTTCAAGGCAGCCGGAGAGCTCTTCAACCCTGCGATTGCTGGCACAATCGCTGACACCAGATGAGAAGTCGGTCAGAAAACAGTTTGAAGTGCTACCGCTATTTTCCCAGCTGACCAGCGACAAGTGTGTTGAAAGATATCTTTACCTTCACAAAGTGATGGCAACCACAGTGCGTGAAGGTAAAGTGTGTGACATCATTCAGATTTTGATGGCCATGAAAGTTACCAACTCGTCCTTTGCTGGGCCAGCCCTACAAACAATTTGGGCCCCTGTTAACAGTGTTGACGCCGAGCGTTTTTTCCGTCAGTAAAATTTGGTACTGACTGACAGGCAAACCAGAATGAAAGAGGCTACAATAGAAACTTGTGCAATGCTTTCGTTTAGTCAGTAGAGGGCCAGTTTCCATTTCTGTTAATTGTTTCTTGTATTTGTTAGTCAGTAGAGGGCCAGTTTCCATTTCTGTTAATTGTTTCTTGTATTTGTTAGTCTGCTGAACTCCAATTATTTATTTAAAATATGATGACTGATTTTGTTTTTGGAAGCCTTGTTAACCAAACTATTTTGTGTGTATATATTAACTATTTTTGACTTTCACGTTTGTGTGAACTGATTCAACAATACAAACTATTTACGATACCAGCTATTTACTAAACTATTTTATATTTCAATATTTATTATTTTTGTACTGTAGGCTACAATGATTTTTTGACGTTACACATTTGTGTAAAATAAATTATGCCAATTGAAGTCATTCTGCATTCTTCTGTTTGTGTTTGACACAATCTTCCAGTTTCCTTCCTTATTAATTTAATTTATTTTACAATTTAATTAATTATTTATAATCTCTCACATGAAAATAATTTCAAACGAAGGTTAAAATACCTTTCGTATTAATGCATACATAAATTTTATCATAAATCCTTTTTATAGGCCTTAAAAACATTGACAAAAGACATTTTTACCTATTTTGCTACAAAATGCTAAATTATGCCACAAAACACTAAATTTCCAATAATTAATGCTAAAAAAACTGAAAATTAATGCTATTTTACACTATCTCTAAAGGACATTAATTACTAGAAAGTTTGTTTCACCTCGAGGAGTGGGTGGTATTCCTAGCCATCTTCATGATGGTGAAGACAGACGTTGCAGACCTTTGTCGACTTTGGTTCCTTGCATTGAAATTATTCATTTGTTGCTTTTCCAACAAGCTGTAAAAATACAGTTTGCCAAATAAATATTACTTTGTAGTTAAATAAAGTAGTTTCCTATGATTTATTTCTACATATTTGTTTCAAAGGGGGCTTAGTATTGGTTTGCAAAAAGCCCCACTTACAATACTTTTGTACAATATATTATAAACTAAATTTTGTCTTTACAAATTTGGGCCTAATTTCACCAAAGTGAAGGCCTGAAATTTAACATCTAAATTATCTTAACCATGGTTTAAAATCTTATATATAGTAAGACAATTTTTTTTTATCTGACATTTTGAATTCCTGAACATTCAAACAATTAGTATTTACTTAATAAATAGTAACTTGATATTCTTATAGAATATTTGAGCTCGTGGTGCTCTCAGCTATAGCAGGAGATCATGTTGTGTACACACAACACGATTGTGTTACCTAAATCTGTGGAATCAGGAGGCATCAACTCTTCCCTTTCCAAGATTTGACCTTCAATGCAAGCTCTTGTTAGTTATGTACAGAAGAGTCTCGGAAACTTGACCTATGGTGGACTGAGATGGTGTCGAGTTTTATGAATAAACTTGCATAAGATGCGTATTTACTAAACAAGGATGAATCACAATACAGTATCGAATATCATCGGTACAGTCGTACTGTGCTGTAGTATTGTGTGGTACAATAACAGTAATATGTGTACAGTATGATATATTACATGTTAATATAATGGTGTGTATACATATGTGTGTTATACAGAACAGCAGTACATATATTATTGTATTGATTCGAATAACACATTACTGATTTATAAAAGTAACAAACACAGCTCTTGTTTTTAAAAACACTACAGCCAGACTTTTCCACTCGAGTTACACAAACAAACTGAGAGGTTATACAGTTGAATGACCTTGGATTGTGATGACTGGCACCAACAACTGTGTGCATGTGCGCGTGTCGTGTTTCTGAGACTACTGTATCTCTACAAAAAAAAACTCTTTTCGCTTCATGTACTTTCTTCCAAATACAATTATATAAACTCTCATTATAAGTATACAGTAGAGCCCCATTAGACCAAACACCAGTTGTAAGAAATTCAGAATAATCCAAAAACAATTTTCGGAAAATGGGGGGAAAAATATTAAATCAAATGATTAATACATCATTTAAATAAACAAACATTTGATTCAACTCATTCATTTAAGATTTTTTTAAAACATGGTGGAAGTTGTAATAAGGAAGCAGTTTAAATATTATCTGAGTGGTTAAGGGTAAGAAATATAAACTTTCTTCTGCCTTTAATAAATCGATCAAATACTATCGAAGAGTACAGAAAAGGATGAACCTGAATAGCACAGTGGTAAGGGGACTGGCGTACTAAGTTAGAGGTCCTAGTTTCAATTCCTGTATCCTGGTGTCATGTTTTAAACAAAGATTTGAATTATGCTTGTGAATAGCACATATCTAATAAATCTATATATGAATTTCACTATATTATAGAATTAGTCACTAGCTTGAAATGTGTATAGAGTTTGTATTATATGTAATATGGGACCAGAACAGAGAAGTGATTGGGTATTTGGTTATAATAATTATGCAAAAGGACCAATCCACCCATTTTGGCTCACTTAAACTATAAAAATTAATAATTAAACATTGGTTACATGCTTATTTTAATTATTTACCAGCCAAAAGACCATAAGAGATTTGCAGGGTTGTTTTTTTACCAATGCAAAATCAAGTCACTCAACTGTTTTAAGTTGTTCAAATGGTTGATCTCAGTCTGTATCCATGAAAGTTGATTAGCTCGCTCATTTTCACAAAAGTGATGTAATGCTGCACTGCCCCCACCTCTCATTTTCATGTCTACAACACAAACATTTTATTTACAAACATGTTGATGCAATATTTCTCCAGTATTGAAAATAAATTTGAATATCTTTCAACAATGAATCAGAAACCTTAGCTCAGTCGGTAGTATGTCTTTCTACTGAGCTAAGAGTCCCGGTTCGATTCTCGGCATGGTTAAAAATGGTATCATTGATGAAATGTGTGTTTATCCTTTCACAGTGATGAATTAACGGCCGGGGACTGGATGTCGTGTTGTGTCTGTTCTAGTGTTAAATATATGGCTTGAATAAAAAAGTGACTAAGGCCGCAGGCTGGAAACAGTAATGGATGCAAGTACAACAATGAAAAGGCGGTATTTTTCTAAAGTTGAGTGTATGTATCTATGATTAGTGTTTTACACCAATTTTGATACTATTATTTTAATATTAAATTATTTTAGTATTATTCTTTCTGAAATATGGGCAATTTCAAAATTAACAATTCATTAGGCCAATAAATCAAAAGGTACAAAGAATTTGTATCTTGAAAATTATTACTATCTTTATATCTACTACATTCATTTCATAGTAGGAATATATATATATATATATATATTAATAATTTGTTATTACCTCTTATAACTAAGAGCAAACAAAACGAAAACAGTCCTTTAACACTAGAAAACCCAAAGCTGTCATTTTGACTGCTTTAATAATTCATTGTTTCATATCATCTGTAATTATTGAGGGAACACATTGGTGCCTTGTGACTTTTCATAAAATAGGGTTTTATATGTTATACAAACATCTCGTCTCTCATATATAAATAGAACTGGCTTTACCAAATATTATACCTAGAAGACCCAAGAGCGGTCAATTTGACCGCTGTAAGTTCAATGGCTGTAAGTGCAAGATGACATATTTAAAAAATCCTTCATAGTGCTAAAGAGAGAATAACAATATTATTATGAATGTAAAATAATATTTGTCACAAATATATGTTTATATTGCTATGACAGTTTATTGTGACACAGTGTAGTGGGAATAGCAACATAGTTCTTAGAAACATGATTGAAAGCCGAGGAAACAAGCATTGTGGAGACAGTAAACTTTACCAAGAGAGACATCTCATGGTCTGTTGTAAGAGACCAGTGTCCTCAAGGCTCAGAACGACATTACACTGATTGTGTACCAGGGAAATAAATAGAAGAACAACCTTCTATTGAGCACGCTCCACCCAATTGTTGAGATACGTGCAATTGAAAAGAAGCCCCAAGAAAGAGTGGAATCCTATAACTCTACAAAGTCGGCTTATAGTTACTCTCTTTGTAAGGGCTGCTTCTCGGAGATGGCCAGTGCATGTTTTCTAAAACATCCTTGACCTAGAAACACTCAATGTGTGGGTAATTTACAAGATGGTCACAAGTCAGAAAATCTCTCGGCACAAATGTATACTTCAACTGGTGAACGAGCTGAAAACAAAACCACAACAGCGTCGGTGTCAAGGGATTACTGCAAGTAAGATAAACAAAATGGTTGACAGTTACTACAGCTGAAAAAAAGCGCTCAATGGCAACTGTTCAGCCAGTCATAAGAAAAAGTACCTTTCCTCAAGTATCTGGAGAGTCTGTGAGGCTTGGTTATTTTTCAAGTATCCCATTTTTTTTGGCAATTATTTTAGTAAAAATATATTTATTTCTTGTACATGCCTGATATATATACATAATGCATATTCTAACGTTTCATTTTGTAAATTTCTAGCACAATTTCTTGTATAATTCAGTATCACCTATGATTGTCATAAGTAGCCTTGCACGATGTTAAATATATATATATATATATATATATATATNATATATATATATATATATATATATATATATATATATATATATATATATATAATGGGCAGTTTTAAATTATTATTATTATTATTATTATTATTATCTTCATAATCAAGCATAATAAACTATGTACAAGCTTAGTGGCTGAACCGTTCTAATCTTACAAATTGTATTCCAACTACAGACTTCAGAGAATTTCAAGTCCTCTAATTCTATTCATCCTTATATGATATAGTAATATAGTTTATTTTTCATGATATATATTTTTAGGGATTCCAGTATAACATTACATGTGTCCCAAAATGTACTGTTCAGTAAAGTGGCACACCTGGTTGAACTTCTTATAACAGGTGTTGGAAACGTCCCGCCTGGGCCTGAGAACATGTGCCTCTTCATATGATATATGATAGGAAGAGCTATGTTTGGATATGTCTTCAGGATCTTGGGGGACAAATCTGTTACAATTATTATTAGAGAGGTCCGTGGAATTAAATAAATGACTATAGTAGCTGGTTTAAATAGTGCTTGTATATTTTAATTAGAATAATATATTGCTAACAAGACAACCGCGTTCTTACATGAACGATTACTGACCGGAAGTGAATGATACATTACAGTGTTGCCACTAGAGTTCAAATATATCTATGTTGCCATTTTGACAATATCCCAACATCTGTTATAGGAATAACTGCAGCGAGGTATGTGGTAATTATTGCACATTAACTTTGGGACACCCTGCATAAATTCATATTAATATAAATCACCAACAATCATCCAAAAGTTTGCTTCAATCCTCAGTTGCCGCTAATGAGGGTGTATTTTTTGTTTTTAAGTAGTGTAAGTAGAGGGGTGTTATCCCAAATGTTTAACAAAGGGTTTTCCAGGGAGGTAAGGGTATGGGGAAATGAGCTATATTGGTACTCAAAATAAAAATAAAAATTGTCCTCTCTGGCGGAGTAAAGATTCTCCTCGAAACTCTTCTCCCCTGTTTTTTTTACTGTGTTGTTGTCATGGCTCCTACATATACACTCGATACAATCTCCTAGCTTATAAATAAATTCAGCACTCATTCAGGTTATATGCTTAAGTACTAATTACACTAATGGGTTAGGAATTGAGAAGGTTTGAATATAGAGGAAGTGAACCCACATTTGCATGAAAGGAGAGTGGAAAATCATTTAAGGAAACCACCCCAGTTCCCCCGAGCAGGATTCAAACCTCTATCTCCTCATCCTTGGCCATCTAGTTCAACACGAAACTAGCGTGTCAGCTAACTATGCTACCAAGGCAGGTCTGAGTTTATAATTCATAGATATCCCTTGTGAGTGATTTGCCAGTCCCGAGGTTTGATGAGTATATTTCGAGGTGCGCAGCTGGCTGTGCAGCATCACAATAGGCTCAAAGGTTCTTGCTCCAATTTGTACCGACATTCTTGCCTTGAACTTGTCTCAGAATGTGTCACTCCAAACCCAGTTAGGGCTGTGTGATCAATTTTACTGCGCACGGAAATGTGCAGAGATGTTTTACGAGTTTTGAACCCTTAAATTAATAAACTGCTTGGCTCTTGAAAGAACTCTCGCTCTTGTTCTGATTATATCTATTCTGTGGCATTCATTGTTTAATGTAGTTAATTGTGCACGTAGAAGAGGTTTCTATTTGACTGTTGATTGTGTATCTGAATTGATAATGGGGTTTGTGTTAAAACCTGAATTAATCATTAAGTGATCAATTTTCAGTATTTTCTTTGTGCCAACCCCTTCATAACACTTCCATTGTGACACATAGACCTTAAATAAGGGTAGAGGTGCTGGTGTCCCTCAGTGACCGACCAAGGTGTCTCCACGAGCACTGAAAAGGGCCCATAATGAGGTGCGGGTGCATGCCGATATATGAAGACTTGCTCACTTTATTGCTAAGTGAAATAAATTGGACACCTATTTCACATCCAGAGATATTTGAATCAAATTATAATGTATGGTTTCATAAAATGTTTTTCCTTGTGACCAGGACAAATTAACTTTCAGCAAATGAAGTAGCTGCAATATATTTGTCTGACTTGTTAAGTTCACTAAAGTCTAGATACCTTAAAAAATATGTAATAGTCAAATTGAAATCTGAATGTTTTAAGTTGGTTCATTATTTTTGTATTAGCCATTCAAGTTTCAATTATTTAAAGAAAATATATTTGTTATAATAATAATAGTAAAATAACATAACGTGTTAATGAATTGTACAAGAACAGGCATTAACTAAAAATGCAGTGAATGTCTCATTTGGGAGAGTGTGTTTTTAGCACTGCGCCTTACTACCTGTTTGGGTTTTAGGCCTATATACTAATAATTACACCCCTTATGTTAGGGATTAGGAAGGTTGAATTTAGATAAAGTGTACCCACATTTGTGTGGAGGTAGAGCAGAAGACAATTCTAGTCTATTGCGAGAGTAGCGTCTTAGACTATGCAGCCAGCGAAAGGGTAAAGTTTAGTTCTTTTTAACATTTCCCATTTAAAATATGGATAAAATCATCAAATACTCTCGTAGTTTTGGACTCGCTGAGCCTGCACCACTTTAACAAGCCCATGCAAGCATGTTAAGTGGCTTCCCTTCATGTGAGTGTAACATCTTATCTGCAAATAACACCAATTTACACACAAGAATGACCGAGAATGAGGAATATGACGTTTAAGGAATCGTACTAGTATTAACCCAGGATGAGGATGATAAAATCACATGTAAAAGAAAATTGGAAAAATATATCCTTTGTACACTCAGCCAGGATTCAAACCAAATGTTGATCTGCTGAACTAAAGCTGGGGCATGCCAGTAAAACAAATATGATGCAGTTTCCCAAACCCCTTTCAAGAAAATGCTTGTGCATTCCATCAGAATTCACTCTTTTTCCGTCTGATCTTCTTTATCCGTTATTTTTAAGTCACTGATGGTCAATAAAGACACTAGTTTGGTCTAAAAAAGTAAAATAATTAATATTAAAATAAAATGAAATGTCACAAGATGTTACAACAATGTAATATTCAGCCTATTTTTATAAATTAGTTTATATATTTACCATACAGTAGAACTTTGTTAATCCAAACTAAATGAGACCAAATCTTGATAATTTGGATTAAGCCCGAGATAATACAGAATGATCAGCAGGAAGACCATTACTTTCACTTGAGTGATGTATAGCACACGATATTTACACTAGAGCAAATTTCTCTCTACACTAATGTAATAATTCTAAGTTATATAAAAACACATTGGGTTGGCTACAACATGTAAATCGCTGTTTCTTACAATCTTCTTTTAACCCCAAGTTTGTTTCATATTACTTGAGAGATGGAGAGGAACTAACACAATGAGTTTTACAGAGAGATGGAGAGGAACTAACACAATGAGTTTTACAGAGAGATGGAGAGGAACTAACACAATGAATTTTACTGAGAGATGGAGAGGAACTAACACAATGAGTTTTACAGAGAGATGGAGAGGAACTAACACAATGAAAAGAAGAACAAAGTTCACACTTAACACTGCTGCTGCTGGACAGAGAGAATGGTTCATTTGGAACAAGTTATCCAACGTGACTAATCAGAAGGGACTGCTCTCTTAGAGAGTTGTGTTGATTGTTTCACTCTCTCTCCTTGACAAGTTCTGACAGTGGAAGATAGCTTGATGAATTCAGTGATAACTGTTCATTTTCTTCTTGCTCTGTTGAGCGGCAGCAATGCAAACTCCGTTCCTCTTTTCATAGAGCCATTTTGTGCTAGTTCCATTTATTTGTCACTATCCTTCTTTCTTTATATCTTCTGCCAAATATAATAAAATTTACAGTTTCTAAAATTTTCGAGTCTTCTTGTGTATGTTCCCCACTGTAAGGTTCTCATTGTTTAAACCATCAGCTTTTTCTATTTCCAGTCTTGTATTTTGTTGTGTGGATGTACAGTAAATGCTATCATTCTATATTGAACATCTATTGTTTGATTAGACTTTAATATTGCTTTCTTATTGTAGGAAATAATTGACAGAAACAACCAAAGTATATGATAGTATATTCAATTAATATAAATCCACATTTATGGCAGCAGGTAAATTCTTTGGGGCAGTGTTTTTGTTCATATGAAACAGTAAACAGAAATCTTTGCTCAGTCTTTAGACTGGCAATGTATATCTACCTGCACACTGAAAACATGTACATTATTGTAATTCTCAAAATGTAACATCAATTATTTGCAGACATGCAATAAAAGCCAACTCTTTAATTTAAAAGTAAATATAATAATAATAATTAGTGGTGGTCTGAAACCTACTTTTCTCGAGACTATCACTTCGTCTCCTCAATACCCTATTCAATACCATTCTACATTAAATTAAATAAATCCTCATTTTGTAAGCATAGAAACTAGGTTAAAAGAAAAATATTTAATTTGTTTCCATGTCAAAATATGGAAACTAATCAATTAGGATATTTAAACAAATTATAAAAAGAATCAACCAGGCTAAAATAACATTTACAATTAGTAAGCCCACGATAAGAAATATTATTACTTATTAGCGTATAACCCGAACAGGTAGTAAGACGTGGTGCTAAATAATAATATTACTTATTAAGTAATGAAAAATCTTGAAAGTCAGTTTTTAATGACACATTAGCATATAAAATTAGTACACTAATTACTGAGTTATATATTATTATTATAAATATTTGTCAGGTTATATATTGACATATTTGTCAAGAAAATAAATATAGTAAAAAATAATAGTCGTACACTATTTACACACCAATATAAATGTCATTTTTAGTTTAGTGAAACTAATAGCTTGAATATAAAATGTAGGGGTGAATGGTGGAGTGTTCTATAAAATGTTAATGACACATTTATAATAGTAAAAAATAAAAACTATCAAGTCAACAAGTATTATTAAAAAAAACCTTTTAAAAAAGCTTCTAGGCGTATATAATGCCTAAATTTTTTTGCCTCTTTCAGTTGGAGGAACAAACCCGCATGAGCCACTGAGGCCTAGTGGTCTTTTTTCAAGCATCTCAAATTCTTGTTTAAAAAAACAATCATTCTGACTCTTTCTGAGTCTAAGGAATTTCTTTTTTTGTCGCAAATCAAACTCGAGTTTGAAAATAACCTTTCAGAAAAAGTCAAGTAAGAAGCGAATCGAATGGAATACGAAAACAGAAATAACCTTGAAAGTGAATTTGATATGACTGAGAATAATATTTGCAGATTGGCTAAAAAAATCTTTGAAAGTTTTTAATTTGAAGTTTTTTTAAACTAAAAAGCTTTTATCTTTCAACTTTTATCAATTTTATTTTATTTTTTCTCTTTTTAATCATTTCACAATATCTAATAAATTAATTTAATAATTTTCTTAAGTGAAAAGATATTTAGAGTAAAAGCTATATGGTGACATTAGTTATGAAGACTATCGAAATTGAAGGTGACAATGCTTACAATAGTTAAAGTCGATAAATGAATATTTTATGTAGATTATTTTAGAATCGTTGAATAATAATAGTCTAGTGACGAAATACGATGCAGCTGCGAACTGGCCGATTCATTTGCTAACCACTCCCTTCCCAATGCGCTGAATAAAATTGACATTGTGAAGTGAATATTTACTAGACTATTTCAATACAAAATAAGTGTTCTCCTTAGGTTTATTTTCGAAATACAGTTCCCTTTGATAAATGAAAATCGATTTTGTGTTGACCATGACCATGTTTATAAGCTGCAAAGGAATGGCTTGTTTATATTAAGTTTAGAACTGAGCAAACAGAATAATAAGACAAAGCAAAACTACGAGTAACTAATGTCCAGCCACTTACGGTCAAAATCAAGCATATGAGGAGTCCACCATGTTGAATACTGAAGATATCGAGATTTTTAGAGTATAGTATTGATTATTGCGATATTAGTCGATACCGAGGGTATTGAGGAATCGAGTATCGGAATAAATATGCCTGTTGTAAGCTGTTATCACCCACACGATCACACAAATACCAGACCCACTAACTTACTGCCAGCCTGCTCGTATTGGAAGTATAACATTTCGCTAAACTTGACGTTATGGTGGAGCAGTGTTTCTCAAAGTATGGTCCTTGGACCATTGGTGGTCCGCAGGATCCCAGGAGGCTTAGTAATAAACTGATAGTAGTTAATTTTGTGAGAGTGATGCTTAGCTTAGCTCAGTGATCCCAAACTTAAATTAGTCAAAGGGCCAGGATCATATTCACCAAATTAGGATGTGCTGTGGACCACAGCCTATAAAACCATGTTATCTACTTACATTAGGGCATTAGGAACTCTAAGTTAATTGCAGCACTTTCAAAAGTAAACCACCTATCCCTATCTTGAGCCAATTCTATACAGTCCACCTCATTACACCCTATCTTTGTCTTGAGCCAATTCTATACAGTCCACCTCATTACATAGTATCCCTATCTTGAGCTAGTTCTATCCAGTTCACCTGATTACACCCTATCCCTATCTTGAGCTAGTTCTATCCAGTCCACCTGATTACATCTCATTTATTTCAGGCCCATTCTGATGCTATCCTCCCCTCTTGAGTCTATTTAGGTCTTCCCAGTGGGTTTACCAGTCGATACCCTTAACATGAATCTAGATTTTCCCATGAGTGCAGCATGTCCTGCCCACCATAATCTGTGAGATTTAATCATCCTAGAAATGTCTTGTGGTGAGTACAGAGAATGTAACTCGTCATTCCACCATATCTTCATCCCATTCTAGGCCAAATATCTTCCTGGGTACTTTGTTTTTTTGCAGTCAAAATTTATTCTCACCATGTAAGGTACAATACCATGTTTCACACACACACAGAACTGGTAAAATGATTGTTTTGTATATTTTGAGTTTTACATTCCTTGACAGCAGGTGAGATGTCAACAACTTACTGAATGAGTAATAGTTAGCATTCATTGTCTAATGTATTTGTTTTCTAATTTCCACTCAATTATCGTTATTGGTAGTTAAATTGTTCCCAAATATTTAAACTCCCTCAAATGATAAGTATTCAGCGCTCTATATACTCAGGCTTTTCAGCGTTTGCTTCCAAACCTACCTATTTCATTACTAACTTCTAATCAAAGTTACAAACATGTTAGCGTAAATATAGTACCATATATTAAACTTTTGTATTTGCAGCGTGTTTTACTACCCGCCCGCACTATGCATGTTTTAATCATGCTAGTGGTAAAAAGTGAACAAGATATAATTTGAAGTAATTACTATTCAGAAATACATGACAGTAAATAGGTACCTACTTAAAAACAATTTTGCTATGGATAAAATTAATATTATTATTATAATTATCACCACATCTTACCACCTGTTCAGGTTGTATGCACTTAAGCTAATGTGTAATGGTAGGGTTATTGTGAGATGAAATGGAGGACCTACAGTTTAATGTGGGATCCGAACCACGGTGAAAGCCTGGATGTCCACACATTCACAAGTTGTGATTAATACACGTCTTGTCAGAGGTGAAGGAAGGGTTTGGCAATCAGATAAATCTGTGCCAGGACAGAGGATTGAACCTCGTACCCCCAACACCGAAGTTCGACACCTTACCCCTAGACTGCCAAGTCACTCATTATTAGGGATAAGAAAAAGTGAGTATTATTACATAACCTAGCCCTATTTACTCTAAAATACATACTTTATGTTTTCTGTAGGTTATTTTTAGCTTAATATGTTGTGTAAATATTAGGACTAGTCAAAATAAGCACCACTCTAAGATTAAAATTAAATAGTTCATTCTTTGTTGATTTGCAGTAAATGTAGGTTTACATCAATTAACCTACCAGCTGTTAGGTCTACTCTACCCAAACCACCCTTTTTGTCTACACGAAAAACCACTAAAAGCTGTTTTCACACTCCACCTTGGTCAGAACCATTTGATCGAAAACACTCGATACCAAGACAGTTGCGAAAACTCATCTTTTCCAACGCCCTGACGGGCAGCCGACCCTCTTGAACACACATGATTTTTGGTTGTCAATGGCATGGACTGGTGACATCCAGTCTCACTATACCCTCAGTGACACAAACACTATCTATGGGAAATTTATTGACATTAGCTCTGTCCATATAGCCTTAAGGTAATAAAATACTTTTGAAACAAACATTTACCAGATGCAGCCAAAGGTAAAAAAGAGTGATACCTTAGATCAGGGCTATTCAATTGGCGGCTGGCCACATCCAGCCCGCCAAGATCCGCATATTGGCCCATGGATTGAAATTCTCGGATCAGAAACATTTAACATAATCTGCACAAACTTGGAACAGGCAGAAACGATAGCAGTTGAGTTAAAAATACAATGGATATGGTTCAGTAGAGCATATCCATGCGTTATTTTGACAGCAGCTGTTTTCATGAAGCACTGTTGGCGATACTTCCTCTGGAAGAAAATACTATTGGACAAGCTATCTTCGAAAAAATTCAAAACTTTTTCACTGAGAACAAAGATTTGTCTCCTTGTAATGGATGGTTTTCCCCCCATGACTGGAAGAGAAAGTGATTTGGTTGCTATAAAAGGAAGTCTTCACACTGCAGTGTTCACCAAGGTGTCCTGTGCGCCCGACTTTTGGAGGACTTAGAATATATGATGGAGACTATTGTGAGAATCGTTAATGGTATTAGATCAAAGTCCAGCCTTCAACACCGGCTGTTCCGCAAATTATTAACAGACATGTCTACAGAACACTTCAGAATCATAATGATATTTATTGGTTAAGTAAGGGTAAAGTGCTGGAGAGGTTTAATGAGCTCAGAAATGTGATAACCGTGTTTTTTGGCTTCTCAACTATAAGAGGACCTGCAGAATTCAAAAGCTTGCTGCAGGATTAAGATTTTATGTGTATTGTTGAGCTATTTTGTGATGTGTTTTTTCACATTAATGCATTGAATAGCCAACTCCAAGGTAAAGAAAGATAAATGCATAATTGATCTGGTTGAAAAGCTAAATGCATTTCAAGAAAAACTTGCAATATTTTCTTCAGGGAAATTACTTCATTTCTTGAGTAATTTGAAGAAAAACTTTGATTACCAATTTAGAGACTTCTACATTGTTAAATAAATAATGAAATTGGTTAGAAATCCATTCCAGTTTGAAGGACAAAATATTTCTAGGAAATGTTCACAATGTAACATTAGCGTGGACTGCTAATATGACAATGTTACCACCCGCCCCTAAACAAGCTAATATTCACAGGCATCCTGCATTATTAAACATTACGATCTTATTATTGGCCGGCCCTCCTGAGTCGAAGGTGGCTGCATTAGCTGACAGCTCGAAATCGTTAACTTTGACAACTTTCCGCATGTCCATCACAGACTCTGCCTTAAAAATTACTAGTGAAGAACTACTTTGAGCATGGGAACGACTCCTGGATATCTAAGTGTTAAGAGCATTGGTGTATTAAGTCAAAGGTCCCAGATTCGATTCCCATATGAGTGTCATTTTTCAATTTAAAGAAGATAATATTTAGATGCGGCTATAACCGTAATTAACAACTATAATAGTTTGGATATTTAATTCATTAGCCAATGTGTTACCAAACCTATGAGGGTTGACTATTTAAGAGTCACATTTGTTCAATTGTAAACATCGGCATACGGAGTAGTAATATTATTCCAGTTGTGTAGCCTATGTTAATACCTTTATGGACCCTCCTTAACTCAAACTCTCTTTCCGAACGAGTGAGGGTGTGTCTCCAGTCGTGCTGTCGATCTTTAGGTGTCGCATACATGTCCGAGCATGTTTCCACACAGCCATCCCCGCAGTGCGTGTTCTCTGGGGCCATACTTTCCAGCAGGGAGGAGCTAGTCCCTGATGGAGCTACGCAACACACAAGGGAGAACAAGTTTATAACTATAAGACATGTCCGAGCATGTTTCTACACAGCCATCCCCGCAGTGCTTGTTCTCTGGGGCCATACTTTCCAGCAGGGAGGAGCTAGTCTCTGTTGGAGCTACACAACACACAAGGGAGAACAAGTTTATAACTATAAGACATGTAGCTACGCAACACACAAGGGAGAACAAGTTTATAACTATAAGACATGTAGCTACGCAACACACAAGGGAGAACAAGTTTATAACTATAAGACATGTAGCTACACAACACACAAGGGAGAACAAGTTTATAACTATAAGACGTGTAGCTACGCAACACACAAGGGAGAACAAGTTTATAACTATAAGACATGTAGCTACGCAACACACAAGGGAGAACAAGTATATAACTATAAGACATGTAGCTACACAACACACAAGGCAGAACAAGTTTATAACTATAAGACATGTAGCTACGCAACACACAAGGGAGAACAAGTTTATAACTATAAGACATGTAGCTACGCAACACACAAGGGAGAATAAGTTTATAGCTATAAGACATGTAGCTACACAACACACAAGGGAGAACAAGTTTATAGCTATAAGACATGTAGCTACGCAACACACAAGGGAGAATAAGTTTATAACTATAAGACATGTAGCTACACAAAGGTGATGCGGTTGTCTGAAAAGTTGTCCTCTAATGTTGCATGGTCTTCCCTAGATTCTCTAGAGAAAATTCATCAGGTTGATTATGAGTGTTCCAATGCCCACCATTATCAGTAAGCCCCATGAGCAGATAACCCTGTAGGTCTGAATAAGCAACAACCCCATGGGGAAAAAAACTCATTTGAAAATAAATAGAAACCAACTAAACCATAATTACCGACAAGCTGGAAGTTAAATTTAGGATTGTAAGAGTGATAATAAAAGGCTTTAACGTAAAATGAAAATAAATTTCCAAGCTTGTGGAATTATTTATAAACCACTTAAGTGTGTAAAATGAAAAGGATTTAAAGTTCTAAGCCCTTTATCCCAATTAATTAAGAATAAATGGCAAAGGCTGGTTATGTTGGTCTGCACCTTATTAGGGGCTAAAGGGAGCAAAGGCTGGTTATGTTGGTCTGCACCTTATTAGGGGCTAAAGGGAGCAAAGGCTGGTTATGTTGGTCTGCACCTTATTAGGGACTAAAGGGAGTCGAGGCCGCACTGGGTGGAACAGTTTCTCAAGTTACAAACTAAACACAAGTTTCCTTTATAATAAAGATTGCATCATGAGTCCCTGACTATACATAGATTTTGTGTGTTGACAGGACAAAGTAATAAACAACCTCACATCAAGGCCATAGCCAGCCAATAATTTCAGGGGGCGGGGGGGGGAGATTGGTGGGAGCATCCCCAATTGCCGTAGGAGAGAAAAAATTATAAATGATAAACAGTTCTAGAAACTACTTGTACCTTAAATTTGGATTGTTTTAACCATAAATAAAGTCATATATATTTTGTCTTTAAAATTTCAGGGAGGGAGGTTTGAACCCCCAAACATCACCCCCCCCCCCTCCCCGACTACGGCCTTGCTTCACATACAGCAGGACAGTGTGATAGACAACCTCACATACAACAGGAATATTCTATAATCTACTTCTAAAATAATATATATATATATATATATATATTCAGTAGATATCCCACAGTAGACCAGACTGCCGACAACATGGAGATCATGGTTCAATCAGTCCATTGTACTGAAGACGGCTTTTCCTAAATGGTTTCCCATTCTCTCACCACACAAATGTGGGTACACTTCCTATAAAGTCAACCATCCTCATCTTACTACTCATTAGTACTTAGCACAAATGGGTAGTAAGATGTGGTGCTAATAAAATAACACTGGTCTAGTTGTAATTGAGTTAAGTTCACTACATATTCCATTTTTGTATGTAATTGACCTTGACCTGGATTATGATCCTTTGAACAAGACATGGAGAGGAGAGGTATTCACTTTATTACCCTTCCTCAAAGTTAGGTCCAGTCAAAACTTACTAGGCTGTATGTGTATGACAGTAAATATACTAACCATCTTTCTCCACAGTTGACAAGTCTGTGTAAGGCTTCTTTCCACGATGTGGTGTGAACAAAGTTGATGATATACTGCCACTCTTTACGTCCTCAGATTTCACACCACTCGGTGGGCCATCTTGGGGACTTCCTACTGAAATACATTCTCTTACATATCCTTGTTGGCTCGTCATACCATGACTCGAGTTTAACTCAGGAACTTCATCATCAGCATAATTTGAATTTACTAGTCTATTCACAACACGACGAATAAGTTTTCTTTTCAAATCAGAGTTGAATTGTTTAGTGTCTAATAAATTTTTCAGTTGCTTAATCCCATGCTCCAGATCTCTTGAAAGGCTACTGGAAACAGATGAGCCCCAGAACTTTTCTTTGGTCGCTTTGTCGTGGCCAGTGAGACCGTGAGTGGAAGAGCGAGATGTGAAGGGAGATGAGGAGTCCTCTGTACCTGTAGTATGAACTTGTTCTTGTGGACTGGAACTTTCTGCTAGAGATTTATTCTCGTACATGTGACCAGGTAAGTATTCAAAGCTGTGAGCACTGCCTACTACACCTGACTCCCGCCGCAGGTGGGAGGCTCCAGTTGTGCCTTGAACATCTGTCATGAACCATGAGGCAGCAGTTTGTGTACTGCTAGCTATGCTTTCTAAAGTGCCATAGAATTGTTCCACCACCTTCACACTTGTTGTTCTAGGAACTAGATCATGCGACGCACTAGGTATTAACTGACCATGACTTTCACTTTTATAGCCTGATTCAGTGTGTTTCGTCTCAGAATTGGCATTATTAGAATGTGATGGTTGCGAGCCAGCTATATTGTGCATTCTCTTATGGGCCCCTGTACAACTACTGTGTCGATCAGTTGTGTGATGGTCTTTTTTCCCAATCTCATCAGCGCTGTTAGTGATATTTGCAGAAACAGGTGCGGCATAGTGATTCGATGGTTCATCCGGCTTCCTTCTTTGCTTGATAGCTACATTTTTCTTTTGTTTTAAAACACATGAACTTTTACATTTCATAATTTCTTTATTATTTGTGATATGTGATGTATAAGACTGTTTTGTTATGTTGTCTGACACTTGAGTACCCACAGAGTGTTTGAACGGAGCAGTGGTTGCTTGAATTAATTTATTGGATGTTCTGGAAGACTTTGACTGTTGATTATGAACAACAGTAGCTATTGAAGATGATGATGCTGAACATTGTTTGTTATGTCGATTAAGGTGATGAATATGAATATTTATCAAATCTTTAGCATTGCCTTGTTTGTCTAATAAACTACAGTGACTTTGACTCCTTTGAAGAGCGTTTGGCTGTTCAACATGCTGTTGACACACACTAAGGTTTGTCAAAGAGCTGCTATGTTTTCCAGCCAAGAGTGTGAAAGGTTCTTTTTCAGGAATAAAAATGTGTGAACTTGAATTAGGATTACTCCCTTCTACGTTCTGAATACCAGGCAATAATGAACGAGATTCAAAAATCTCTTTAGTTCCATTCATTAAAATATTAGCAAGTGTTTGTGAATTTTGTTGTCTTAATATTGGTGTAATTTCACTTTCACTTTCTGTGCCCGTTAAGTAACCTGGTGCTTCACCTTCAGTATTTTCCCGCTCCAAAAGAGTAGATTCTGCCATAGGGGGTTTCATCTGATACTTGACATTGTTAGCTTGAGTAGCACCAAGAGCATTTAATGTTTGCAAAGTTGGTTGTTGTACCAATGGTGAAGTTGTGCCTTCAGGATCCATTCTTACATGCAATACTGCAGAACAACCCCTAACAAGCGCAATACGTTCAATTGTGCTAAGTTCCCCGCATGTTCCGACATCATATTGTTGTTGTATGTACCCAACATCTGCCCCGCTGTCCCACTCAAGACGTCTACCTGAAGTGAGGCTTGAGATTGATGATGGCGATGAGGCTCTTACACCAACTCCACTATATGTGTTTACAGAACTATCCACGGGGGTATTAGTCACTGATTGCTGTGGAATTGTTTGCGATGGGATACTTTCACCAACCACAAATTGATCCCTACTGTACAACATGGGTGTAGAACTAAGCGAGAAAGATCCTCCTTGGTAGTCCCCATGAGATTTATTACTATGCCAGTTGTTTTGTTTTGCTAGAGGTAAGCTTTGGTGGTCATCTTCTATTAAGTCTATTTCCTGTTTTTCATATTGTTTAAAAGATGAGACTGTAATACCCTTATAAATACATTTGTTTTCATATCCTGTAGGCAAACCAAGTTTATCTGAAGCATTGGTATCTTTAGCCATGCCAGCATCATTTGAGGATGCTTGACCAATTAAAGGTGGTCTAACCCAACGCTTTCTCTCTTTTGGCCCGGAATCGCTTGTTAGGAAGTTGGAGGCTAGACTTGACATGTTTTCTAATTCCTGAGGCTGAATTGAAATATCTTCACCACTTATATCTAAATTATAATTTAGTGGCATGTCTGACCAGGGTTCATTAATTTTGAAAATATTTTCATAATCAATAGCCCTATTTTCGGAAATATTTTGTAGGAATTGTGAGTTTGTAACCAAACTATGTGTATTTGGGAAGCTGTTAAACTCGTCTACTTTACTATAAGGTAAGGGTACAGGATGTTCACACAATGTCTTGTAATAATTGATAATTTGTGAAGATATATTTTTTTTGCCATTTGTTTCAATATCTGAACGTTTAGGAGCAGACAGTTTAGATTCATCAATTTCAGAGTTACCTTCCAAAAAAAGATGTATTCTTCCATCATGACTTGAATCTGAATCCATTAAGCTAACAATAATTTGAGTGACTAGACTAAATCTATATTATACCTAATACAATAGTTATTACTTATTACTTTCAACATACTAACATGTTTACATATTAAAAAGGAAACTATGATTCTAAAATTTTAATTAATTGATCTATGAAACAAGCATAGAAATATACTAAACAAAATAATAATCACTTTTTATTCGTATACATTTAAGAAATATTCAAATGTTAGCTCAACGTCTACAATATTTGAAATTTCAGTGAACAGCTGTTGTAAAATTAAGTTACTAATCAGTGGTGGCCAACATTTTAATAAAATAGTCTAATGACTGCTTGACTGATAATAATAAAATCAATATATTAGATAGATGAATACATTTGGCATGGCCAGTTTTTTTTAAAATTATTATAATTTAATTTAAGAGTACATCTAAACTATTAAAATTTTATTCTCATAGCGGCTAATCTGAATATATTATTTTAAAACAAATATGCCTGAATTTGATCCCATTTTATTTAGTTTAAGCTTACCGCTGACAATAATTCAACTTTTACTGTGTTGTGAGAGCAATCCCTTTGTTATTTCTCCTTTTTAAAAAAATATATAATCGCTTTTTATTTCCATCCCTTCTCTTCTTTAGTTATTCATTCCTATCACTGAACTGTTTTAAGCTGAGTTCATACGTACTCTGAAATTTGAAACCAGTACAGAGTCCGCACCTCTTGCAGATGTTCACACACTCGTGGAAAGCTGGGAATCTCTGTTTATCCATGACGCATTGAAAATTCAAACATAAAAACTAAATATAACAATCAAGGTGTGGTATCTTTATAGGGCAAAGGAGAAACAGTGTTAACTTCTCTGCCGAAATAATTAGCACTACTGTCGAAGAAATACGATGTGAGTTTATGTAATTTTTGTTATTTAAAAATCTCAATTCATTTACATTCACTGTTGTATATTATAAAATGTTAGATATATAAATTATATACATGACTAAAGTAGTTGAGTCACATGACAAGAGCACTTGTGAAATATTGTGACCTATATATAAATGAGTGCAGAAAAGGAAAAGGGACTTTTTTGTTCATATTCAATTATGTATTGTAAACTTTATATACAAATAAATACATAACTAAATACAAACATAATAAATAGTTTTTTTTAAGCTGCTTTAAAACTGTGAAAATTGAAATTTTAAAATTAACTATTATTGTGTTTGAGCTTGTTGCTTTAAAACCGTGAAAATTGAAATATAAAATACGCCATTATTGCTTTTATGAGTTTGTTTTATTTAATATTAAGTTTGAAACCTTTTAAAATGTGTATTCACAAATTTGTCCATAGCCTTTGTCACACTCACCAATAATGGAGAACGCTACTAGTATAAGTTAGGTTAGGCTTGGAAGATAAATTTGTACATTTTATCTTTGAACGTATTGTGCGGTTTTTTGGACGTTCTTAACACAAATAAGTCAAAATAATGGCATGAAATAGTCATTTGTAATAATTATTTTGAATAGTGCTAATTAAAATATTTAATAATCTTGTTAATTATGTGAAATTATTACTCAATCCATATAAATAACATTATTTGAAATCAAATGTTTATTGGCCTAACTGTGATATTACAGCTAGAATTATCAAGTATATATCAGTCCAACTCAGTACAAGGCGAAGTATATTCAGTTAATACGTATTACAGGCATAAGACATTACAATACACAGCCACAGATAACAAGTCCTTGGGGTAACACCTATGACGCTCAACTTGGTCCTGGATAGAGAGTGTAGTTCCTTACAAAGCCGCAGGGCACTATCATCACATCTCCCCTCTAAAGATCGAGACGGTTTACGGGTTCCCTGGACCATTGACTTCTTCGAGCGAGAATAGGTGAATTGGGAGAAGAACCTTCAAGTTGAGGTACTTCAATTGCCATCTCCGAAGACGTTCGATGAACTGATAGAATTGACTCTCTTCTTGGAGATGATGAGCTGTTATTTGCTAACTCATCGGGCCCTTGCTGGACCCGAGGACCATTTTCATTAAGAGGCTGGAGATAATTTCGATTCCTTCTAAATTGTCCATCTTCTCTTTGGATTATATACGACCGTGGTGTATCATGTTTCTTCACTATAGTACCTCCTGGTTCTGGTCGGTGGCCCCATGGTGACGATCGTAATTTTCTTGTTGTATCAACTGTCTGTGTTCTTCTTTGTGGAACAGCTGGTCCAAATTAACCGGTAGGGAACAAGGTTACTTGGCAAATTTGGTATAAATCTCCTAAGTTTTCTCCCCATCAAGAGCTCAGCAGGGCTATAGCCAGATTCTAGAGGTGTGGAGCGGAGAATAAGTAAGGCTCTGTATGGATCCTCGCTCTTTTCAATTTGACTTTTAAAGTGCTTTACTTCAGACTCTATAAGTCTTTGTGAGAACTTCGGGCTGGATGTAACACGTTTGAAATTGTAATCTTTAGCAAACTGGAAAAACTTTTATTTTCACTATATTGTTATGGATCCATTGTGAGCCACATTCAGCTCTAATAATTACAGGTACTCCATGCCTGACTAGAATATATTTAACATTATTTATGACACAACTAGTAGAAAGGCGCACCAACAAATCAATTTCTGGGTTTCTGGAGTAGTAGTCAGTAACAAGAAGATAACAGTTACAGTTCAACTTCAAAAGATTCATGTCAATTGTTTGCCAAATCCATTCAGGAAAGAGAGTAGGTATTAAAGGTTATGATCGATGTATCCATAATTTGGCACACTTGGCACAATTCTCAACAAGAGCTCTGTTGTATGGACAATCTTGGCCACCAAACGCAATGTTTAGCAAGTGCTTTACATTTGGTAATCCCCTGATGACCTTCATGTAGGCTGTTTATTATTTCCTTCCGCATGCAATTAGAAATTATTAGTCTATTACTTTTTAAAAGAAAGTCATTTTGAAGAGATATTTCGTTTCGATGTTGCAAATATGGTAAGCACATTTCCGGTATTTGTGTCTTCATAGGTCATCCGTCTTAGCAAATCTGAATGAGGTGGATACAATACTCATACTTATTTAGATTCTTAACCATTTTTGCCAACTTAGCATTAGGTGCAGGAAGACCACAGACAACCTCTTGAACATAGGCCATCACTTCTTCAGCTAGTTCAACTTCCCCAGCAAGTAATGGCTGCGGATTGTGGAAAAGAGCATCAGAAATTAGTAGATTTTTACCAGCTAGATGAACAATCTCAAACAAATACCTCATCAATCGAAGCCTAATTCTTTGTAGCCTAGGGGTTATAGAATCTAGGTGGTGAAAATAGGAACTAAAGGTTTATGATCAGTCTCTATTGTTATATTAATGCTTGTAATAATATCAGAAAAGCGCTTACATGCCCAAGCGAGAGTCAGTCCCTCCTTCTCAATTTTTGCCCACTTTATCTCAGCTTCACTGAAAGTTTGAGAAGCATAACTAACAGATCTTAGAGATCCATCAACTTGGCATTGTATTAAAACTGCACCAAGACCATAGGATGATGCGTCAGCTGACAAAATAGTGTAATTATTGCACTTATATAAGGCAAGACTTGGTGGCTTTGCTAAGGCTACCTTTATGTTTTCAAATGCTTGAGCCTGTGAACAATCCCATAACTAGTCGACGTTGAGTGAAGAAGCTCATTAAGAGGTTGCGATAAGGTAGACAGATTTGGTACGAGCTTGGCCAGAAATGTTACAAAACCCAAAAATCCTTTTAGCTTAGTTTCATTAGTGAGAGGTTTCAGTTTGAGAATAGAATCAACTTTATTTGTATCCGAAGAAACACCCTTCGCAGATACGATATGGCCAAGAAAGTTTATTTAAGTTTGCTGAAACGAACACTTTTCCTTATTTAGAGTCCAGCCTTTTTCTTACAGTCTAGAAAGGACCTTATAAAGCCGTGAGTCATGTTCCTCAATAGTTGACCCATATACTATAGTATCAACAAAATGGCAGACAACTCCCTCCAATCCTTCTAAACGTGCACTGACCTTCTTCTGGAAAACCTCCGGAGCAGGGTTATCCCAAAAGGTAACCGAATAAACCGATACCTTCCATATGGTGTGATGAATGTGATTAGAGGTCTGGAAGAATCTGTGAGGGGAACCAGCCAGAATCCTGAGTTGGCATATAGTTTTGAGAATGCCCTAGCATCTTCTAGTTGACCTAGGGAATAATCAATTGCCGGCATAGGGAAAAGTTCTCTTTCTGCATGTTGATTTAATTTAGTCAGGTTAACACACAACCTTGGGGATCCATTGGCTTTTGGAACTATAACCATGGGAGCACACCAATCTGATGGTTCGTTGACTTTTTCTATAACTTTATCCCGAACCATCATATCCTGTTATTTATTTAAGAACCTTATTTAAAGGTAAAGTAACATGTGAGGAACACAAATAGCATGTGGTACAGCCCCCTCTCTAAGTTGTTTGTGGTATGGCTGTCAAATTTTTCTTAGTCCTGTAAATGCTTGGAGAACACAGTTTTTGGAACAAATTTAGCTGTTCTTACCCCGGAATTCCTCTTTATAAGGCCTAATTTCTCACTAGTATGATGGCTTAGAAGAATTCTATATGCTCTTTGAACTACAGAGAATGTCTCAAAAATATTTTTGTATTGGAGTTTCCCTTGAATCCTGCCAATAGTTTAGAGCTGAGCGCCCCTTGAACCGGTTAGGATTTTATTTTATGCCAAAAGCACCATATATTTAATATACCCCTCGTATGTATTTTTTCCAATAATATTTACATATGCGACTATAATATCTTACCAGCTTTGGAAGTTATTTTAAGAGATGCAATTTCAGGCATAATTAGTGATGGAGGTGATTTTGGTTGAGGACTGGTTTGCTGTATTGTAGGAATAGTCTCAGGTTAGATAGGCCTAGGACTACATATTAGAGTTCAAGGGATTGGCTAATTTATGCTGGGCTCTGGATTATTTAAGGATGGAGGTGGATTCAATGAGTTCCTTAATCCTTTCCTAGTCTTAATGTATGGTTAGGTTTCTCCACTATAACTAATCTATTGTCCCACTCAGTAGGTTTAGTAACCTCTGTAACAATATATTTTTCTTTCGTATCATCTAGAGTATTTTTTAGTTTAGTGTGCAAGTTTAGAGGCACACGCCTAGGAGGGTGTATTTTTGGAATGGCATTATCTTTTAATTCTATGTTAAGTTTGCCAGGAAATTTCCCCAGTTTATTAGAAACTTCAGTACGCTTAGCGATAGCATCTGCTTTGATTATATGGTCTGTAATATAATCTATTCTTATTTTTGCTAACAAGTTAAGTTTAAGACAATCACTTAGGCCTAGCAAAGGTACTGAATTTACATTTGCTACAACAAATTTAATATATTGATTTTGTTCACTACGAGAAGAGCAATTTATCATTACTATTCCCTCAGGCTTAACTTTATTTTTGTCCCCAAAAGCTATCGATATTGCACTAGTTTCAATTAACTTGTTTTTGTTCTCTAGTTTATTGTACACACTTAAGGGAAATATGCTAGTTTATGCTCCTGTATCCAATTTAAATTTAACTTTTTGTTCATCCAACAAAATGGTTTCAAACCAAGAAACAATGTTTCATATGCAGTCATTTTTAAGCTCAGAATTTAGTTCTAAGCTGTCAATATTAGTTAGGCCTGTTTTTATTTTATCAATAAACAAATGATTAAAAAATTCACTTTCTAGCCTAAGACCTGTTTCATTTTTTCAGTCTGTATTAGATATTTAATCATTTTCCATCACATTATCTAGGTCAACTTTTAGCACTTCATGTAACTGCCTATTTCTAGAACTAAAATTACATAGCTTAGCAAAATGATTCAATTGCTTATATTTAGAACATACCTGCCTAAATGCTGGACACCTCTGGGATTGTGTGTGTAACCATATTTTTTACATTCATAATTTTGAACACTTTCATTTCCACTAGGCCTATTATTATCACTGGGTCTTTTGACTGCTTTGACAATTTTATTACGCACCTTCACCGATTTTACACTTTTTTCCTAAAGTCTACTGACTTCAGCGGCTCTACAGAACTCTGCAGTATTCTTTAGGATTAGGTCGGCTCTCAAAGCATGCGTTCTGGAAGATTATTATCATGTATTCCCAAAACAATCTTATCCCTTGGGAGAGAATCCTCTTCCTTGAATTCGCATGTAGATGCCGAGGTTTGTAGTTCCGTTAAGAAGTTGTCCAACGTTTGTATTTCTTTCTCGTAGACATTGAAGAATGTATATCTTTCAAAAACTACATTTTTAGTCATTGACAGTAGGCTTCCAATTTTTTCAGGATAGGGTCAAGTTTATCCTTATCTTCTCCTGTTGCATACTTAAATGTGTTGTAAACTTCAAGTTCATCTTCACCAATAAAATTGAGTAGAATGACTATTTTAGTAGTTTATAAGATTTAGTTTTCCCTACTGCTTCCATAAACAGTGTATATCTTTGTTTGAAACTAGGCCAATTTTCCATTACGTTGCCGGTTAGTTCTAATGGTTTAGGTGGGAGAAAAACGGTGTTCATTATAATTTTATTCTTCAAAACTTCAGTTTTCTTATTTTTTATATGAACTTCGACGACGCAATACTGAACAACTCCGTTTTAATACCAACACAATTTTTAAGTTTATCCACTTTACCGTATATTTGTGTCCACTTATCCATTAAAAAACTAATTTAACAAACGCGCCGTTCACTTCTGACACCATGCTATGTTTGTATTTAGGTATTTTTTATTTAACTATAAAGTAATAAATACATTATTGAATATAAAAATCCACCGTCTCCTTCTCTGCGCTCATTTATATATATATATAGGTCACAATATTTAACAACACCCATCTTGTATATTGCTTTCATACACTATATTATATTTAATGTTCGATAGTTATAATTAAATAAGTTCACTAAAAACCTGATTACTTTTGTTCGAATTACAAACTTCGTGTAAAAGTCCTACGTTCAATCAATAATTTACCTTATAGGCTTGTAGGTAGTGTTGCTATTTTAGCCTAGATCGACTTATTTAAAGAAACAAGTCAAGAGTGTTTCTTCAAAATTTTTACTAACCTATTGGTTTTGTTTAACTAATCATGCATTGATATATCTCATGTATTCATAAAATTTAGCGAATGATGTCGAAATGCCACATTGCCTTGCATATGTGTAAGAGAGAACAATACCCGAAAGTTTGCTTCCCTCTTACGAAATGATGTGCAGATGAAATTAAAACTCATAGTAAATTTATCATGTTTGGCGGGAAATTTAAAGTGTGGTTTAGTTGAAACTGATTTGAGAGTATCAAACTTTTCCAAATATTATTCGTTTATTTTCTATAACCAAATTTATAGTTTATTATACTTGAACATTAAAACAATCTATGAAATTATTTTGAGTATTTAATTGTTCATAATGCCGTCAATAAATAAAAATAAAAAATCTGATTCTAAAGTAAACTTAAAATGTGTATGTAAAAATATAACTTTAGTGATAATAGACAACATTATTTACCTTTAGATAAGTATAAAATATTTCAAATGCTTTTTTAATTTTTTGACACAGCTATAGGAAATATAATATAATGATTGTTTGGTGAGGATGTAGTTAGTGAAAATTAGTAATTTTCTTAAATATTATTTATAAACTAATGTTTGTGAATAAAATATAAGTTTATTCTAAAAATACTTGTTTTATCCTGGATTCCCGGTGTTTTATCAACAGAAGCCCCTTTAAAAACCATAGTTATAGATAGGCCAAAACAATCATTTAGATCTGAGACAGAACCACATTTTATAAACTACATTATTCTTTAAAATTATCATGGTGCATATTAAGATTCGCCTAGAGTTTATTATTATTATTATTATATAAGCACCACGTCTTACCACCCGTTCAGGTTATACGCACTTAACGCTAATGTGCAATAGTAGGTTGATTGTAAGATGAAATGGAGGACCTACAGCTTAACATGGGATCCAAACCACGGTGGAGGCCTGGCATTACACACATTCACAAGTTGTGATTAATACACGTCTTGTTAAAGGTGAAGGAAGGGTTTGGTAATCAGATAAATATGTGCCGGGACTGAGGATTGAACCTCGGACGCCCAGCTCATAAATCTGACACCTTACCCCTAGACCGCCAGGTCACCGACTTTGCCTAGAAACTATATATCATGTTTGTAAACACTAAGGTGACAATTTATTCTGACATAAGACTGATACACTGAATTTGTTAAATAGCTATAATGGGATTTTAAATTTAGCTTAAACGAATAGAATAAAAATATTTTAATCGTGTCATTTGCTTAAAGGTTTTAATGTAAAATTTGGCAACAATGCACATCATAGCAGACAGTGACAAATATTCCTCACTCATTCTGAAATTTTTCTTGACTTGGCTTTAAATAGAATTGCAGTTCCTACACAATCAGTATCTAGTAATTGTTGATGCTAATATTTACATCTGCTTCCCACTTCAGAAATGTTAAGGAGCTAAAAACTACCTACATATTGTGTCTCACATGTTACCTAGAATATTGGTTAGTTTAGTCTCCGTTATGGTAATGATTATGTCCTAAACAATATTGGCTATATAGTAGTTCATTTGATAGTTTCAGTTTATACATATAATATCACTTTCACTAAAAATAATGCTACATTTCCCAGACCTAACATTGACTCTGTCCAGTAGTTTTTTTAAAAATATCTATACCATTTAAATGGCAACTACCATTGACAGCTCCCACAAATGATTTTAGAATTGCTGTCCTCAAAAATCTCAGGAAAACCTACTACATTGGCAGACAACCTTAACAGATGGTAAGACGCGGTGCTAAAAAAAACCCTCCATGATCTATATAGAAAAAAACAATAAGATACTAAATAATAACACAAAGTAAGATAAACCGCTAAAGTAGCCTATGTGCTATAATAAGTTATATTTTGTTTACACAACAGACCTTCACTATTTATAATAAGCAAACCCATCCTAACTTACCATTAACTGCATAAATCATACAAAGATTGTGGTTAAGTTAAGCTGAATTCTAATTCTAATATACCTTTTGCATAATAGAAGCAGGGTAGCTCGTCACTTTAAAAGCTGGAGAGCGCGGACTGTTTAGTTCATTAATTATTTCTAAATAATACATTTAAAAGAAGACATAAATTTCTGAATATATTTTGCTAAATATTCATTTATTTAAACTCAAAAATTAATATCACAAACAACACGCAAAGATAAAAAAAAATTAATCTCACCCCAAAGAGCGTGGATTTGTAGAAACTCTGCAGCTGTGTAATGTGCATACATATATAGGTATGTATGTTCAATGTCCTCACAAGCTCACAATATTAATATGTAGGATGCAGAATATTTACATTATTTACACTTGTGAGAAATGACTTAAGCAAAAAAAATATTTATATATGAAGTCCATACGCCTCTCGAGTTAATGAACTTTTCCATAACTCTGTTGTCAAAGTCCTTCATTTCCGTGATAAGTTCCTTGTTGATGGCTACCATTGCTAGAGCATTCAGTCTGTCATTTGTCGTTGTATTCCTCAGGAAATTCTTTATTCTTTTCAATGTTGAAAAGCAACGTTCATATTCAGCAGACGTGATTGGGGTCATTATGATCATTTTTAGAAGCTTCGTCACTTCACTAAAAACTGAACTAATGTAATTTTTCTCCATGAAGTCCAATAGTTTTATTGCTCCTTTAATGTCAAAGTCCTGTCGTCTGTATAGTAGTCCCAATTCAGACCGGAGTTTTTATTTTTCTAAGAAAGGTTAGTGTTGGATTATTTGCGTGAGTTTTTCTTCCTTAAAGTAAGTAGAAAATTGTGGAAATGACTCATTACATAACAAAGAAGCTGCCTTCAGATACCCAGTAAGAGCGAATCTATCTTTTACATTAGTTGTAATGACATCACACACTTCTTTAGCATCCCCCACTCTGGTGCTACATTCAACATTACTTTTCCTTTTTCTTGGTTGTTCAGGGAACTCTTCGTTTATTTGCGTCTCTATTTTGTTCACTTGCCCTCTATCTTTCTGCATCTCATTTCCAAAAATGCAAATGTCATTTTGCCACATTGCACTGTCTCTGTTCCTGGTTTGTAGTTGTTGGTACAATATATCCATGTGAGGTAAGATTTTGTGGAAAAAAGTTAACCAAAACATGAAATTTTGGTTCTGAAAAGCCCTTCTGTGGCTACTAGCGTCGTTAACAGTAAGTTTGTTTGTGCACTTTTCCTCAAGAACTTTGAAGCATTACTCCAAAGCCAGCCCCTAAACACATACCTAAAAACTAATACCATCTGACAATTATTCGTTACATCAGTTGTCTCATCACATTCGATCATCAAAAATTCAGAATTTCATATCTGATTTTCTATTTATACCCTACAGACACTAAGCATGCAGTCCAGTATGCCATTTTGTATTTTAAATGTTCCTATGAATACGGTGGTTGATTATTAATGGTATTTCATTGCAGAATCCAGCTCAGCAGTATAGTTAATTAAATCCCTGTAAACACCAGGAACTGTAGATGATGTTGATCGTCATGACCTCTGAGAGTTAATTCAAAAACACCACAGAATTGAATACATGAATCAACCTTTTTAATATGTGTCTATTTCTGTCAATGTGAGTATTGTTTCTTAACGTTTTCTCTTTATTGTGAGCCTAGAGTAGACAATATGTTTACTTTGGCTAGCAAAGAAATATCAACAACACTATTCATGTTATTCAAATATTTTATTTTTCTTAATTTTTTCTGTTAAATGTTTTATATCATTGACGCCCTTTACTATCCACAAGCATCCACCACTGTTTCTGGGAGAAAACAAAATACACGAGAAACAGTACAAAGATTTGTCCACATCACAGCTGCTTGGTATGCATGTTTGGACTTGAGCTGCCATTTAGAAACTCAATTTTAATGTTTCTTCATTTCACTTTGTTCCATAGAGAATTCAGGACATGACCTACCTAATTATTTCAATTCTATTTTTTGATCAAGAGTTGATCTTGCAACATTTGTTGTCTTAAGCGCCTGAATTGAACTATTCATATTAAGCCTAGTTACAAAAAATATTAAAACATATAACTCAAATAAACATTATTGCTAGAGAACTACTCCAACCATCCCATCTTTGTTCGGTGTAAGTGAACTGGGACCATCAGGAGCTAGAGAACTACTCCAAGCATCCAATCTTTGTTCGGTGTAAGTGAACTGGGACCATCAGGAGTTAGAGAACTACTCCAACCATCCAATCTGTGTTCGGTGTAAGTGAACTGAGGTCATCAGGGGCTATAGAACTACTCCAATCATCACATCTTTGTTCGGTGTAAGTGAATTGGGACCATCAGGAGTTAGAGAACTACTCCAACCATCCAAACTTTGCTCGGTGTAAGTGAACTGGGACCATCAGGGGCTATAGAACTACTCCAACCATCCAATCTTTGTTCGGTGTAAGTGAACTGAGATCATCAGTAGTTAGAGAACTACTCCAACCATCCAAACTTTGCTCGGTGTAAGTGAACTGGGACCATCTAATGCTAGAGAACTACTCCAAGCATCCAATCTTTGCTCGGTGTAAGTGAACTGAGACCATCAGGAGCTAAAGAACTACTTCAACCCTCCAATTTTGTTCGGTGTAAGTGAACTGCGACCATCAGAAGCTAGAGAACTACTCCAACCATCCAATTTTTGCTCAGTGTAAGTGAACTGGGACCATCAGGAGTTAGAGAACTACTCCAACAATCCAATCTTTGTTCGGTGTAAGTGAAATGGGACCAACAGGAGTTAAAGAACTACTCCAAGCATCCAATCTTTGCTCGATGTAAGTGAACTGAGACCATCAGGAGCTAGAGAACTACTCCAACCATCCAATCTTTGTTCGTTGTAAGTGTAATGGGACCATCAGGAGCTAGATAACTACTCCAACCATCCAATCTTTGTTCGTTGTAAGTGAATTGGGACCATCAGGAGTTAGAGAACTACTCCAACCATCCAATCTTTGTTCGGTGTAAGTGATCTGATACCATCAGGAGCTAGAGAACTACTCCAACCATCCAATCTCTGCTCGGTGTAAGTGAACTGAGACCATCAGGGGATAGAGAACTACTCTAACCATCCAATCTTTTCTCGGTGTAAGTGAACTGGGACCATCAAGAGCTAGAGAACTACTCCAAGCATCCAATCTTTGCTCGGTGTAAGTGAACTGATACCATCAGGAGCTAGAGAACTACTCCAACCATCGAATCTTTGCTCGGTGTAAGTGAACTGGGACCATCAGGAGATAGAGATCTACTCCAACCATCGAATCTTTGCTCGGTGTAAGTGAACTGGGACCATCAGGAGCTAGAGAACTACTCCAACCATCCAATATTTGTTCGGTGTAAGTGAACTGAGATCATCAGTAGTTAGAGAACTACTCCAACCATCCAATCTTTGTTCGTTGTAAGTGAAATGGGACCATCAGGAGCTAGATAACTACTCCAACCAACCAATCTTTGCTAGGTGTGAGTGAACTGAGACCATCAGGAGCTAGAGAACTACTCCAACCATCCAATCTTTTCTCGGTGTAAGTGAACTGGGACCATCAGGGCCTAGAGAACTACTCCAACCATCCAATCTTTTCTCGGTGTAAGTGAACTGGGACCATCAAGAGTCAGAGAACTACTCCAACCATCCAATCTTTGCTCGATGTAAGTGAATTGAGACCATCAGGAGCTAGAGAACTACTCCAACCATCCAATCTTTGCTCGATGTAAGTGAATTGAGACCATCAAGAGCTAGAGAACTACTCCAACCATCCAATCTTTGCTCGGTGTAAGTGAACTAGAAGGGTCTCTAGAAGTGGACAGATGCCGTGACAGGGTCATATTACCATTGCACTTGAGACAACCTCTTCACTGGACTGGAATACCTTCCAACATGGTCTAGAGAATATTTCATGTCATGCAAGTTTCTTTGCGGTAACAGGACACGACCTCTCAATACATTTCAAGGGGGAATATGTTATTCGTCTCTAGTTAAAGTTGTGTGGAAGGAAGTCTTGTATTTTTATAACAAAACATTATTTTTACTAAACTAAATTCAATATTGCTTAACTGGACACTTAAAGTTTAATATTATACGTACATTAATGTCAGTAATTCTTGAATGTCTATCATGGTAATTAGGTAATTTTAAAAAGGTTTTTTAAATAAAGAGGTAAAGGTATGTTCAAATTTTGTGATTTCCGTGATCATAATAGACCTGTCGAGATAGCTTTGTGTAGAAAATCAAACTTAACATATCTGATGAGATAATATCTTATTTATTTTGGCAAAAATAGTCTACAATAAAATATTCTAAAATACTGGTCCTTTACCTACGTTCCCTGAACTCCCACTTCAAGGTCATGGCAGATCACAGGGACGGGTTGGAGGCATTTACAAATCCCGCTTTATTTTGGAAGTTGGTTGATATTTTTAATTTAGTTTTCAACAAAATTTAGACAAAAATTATCATCAGGTTAAATGTTTAAATTTTGAATTAAAATATATTTTTTAACTTAATGGGTTTTTTATGTGTAAATGTGTATTATGGGATTAAATAAAAAAGCTATAAGCCTATATCTAGGCTTGCTCTATCAAATATAATGTTTTGACAGTGTCTCTGCAGGGATTGTTTCGTAGGGTTTGAAGTAAGTTATACCTCATTTTTTAAACAATATTAGCTTGAGATTTAAGTTTTTAACTAGCCAGAAATTTTTCTTGTATTTTGGTGAAAACAATATTAAAAGCTATCAAACCATTAAATAAATAATGTGGTATTTCTCAACGTCTGCAACCCTTCTCAGTACTCTCCCATGTGGCCTTTTATTTTAACACTTCATCTGAGAATTTTTAGACATTTACTTTTCTCTATTCGGACTCATGAGACATCCATTTCTGTTTGTCACTTATAACTCTTTAACTAAACGTTGAATCACAATCCTTTCTAATCAGCTAATGATTGACTAATTACTAATCAGCTTATGATTTGGTTTGGTCAGGTTTGCCAGTGACGGGAGGTCAACGTTCTAATCTGGTCTTGTATTAAGGTGGTTTTTTCTTCCTACATATCTGCCTAGGTGAGACTATATCTCCTCCTTCAGCAGCCCTTCATACGGTACAGTACATACAGAATAGATCTTTCATCCTGAGCTATACTCACATGGTCAACTATAGTGTGGCTTGGGAGATGAGGCCATAGTGTGAGCCATTAAGGGAATACCGTCTTTCAAACTTAGGTCCGTATTTAAGTACGATGCTGAGCACGGCCAGAGTACAGGCTGAGCACTAGCAGAGCATGAGGCCTGTCGTGAAAACAGCTGTCTCGATCGTCTATGCGTCATGTTGTGGAAATATCCTCTGAGTACGGGCAGAGTATAGCCAGAGCAAGCTCGGGACCAGGCTTTGACGAGACTCAAGATATTGTGTCATAGATCGTACTAGCACGAGACTCATACTCTGCCTGTACTCTGGCTGTGCTCAGCATCGTACTAGCACGAGACTCATACTCTGCCTGTACTCTGGCTGTGCTCAGCATCGTACTAGCACGAGACTCATACTCTGCCTGTACTCTGGTCGTGCTCAGCATCGTCCTTTCATACGGGCCATTATCTCAGAAGCTTCCAACCTTGGGGAGAATAGGCATGGCTAGCTAGCCATAGCAGGATCGGGACAATAGGTGTAGGAGGGGAGGGTTTGGTTTCACAATGCATGGCGCTGACCGCGGCCCACCTGACTATGGCGTTTCATAAACATTGACTGCTAATACTTAAACCAAAAACATGTTTTTCTTGAAACTATTATGGCAAGATAAATTGTCATGAGAGTATGAAAAATAAATTTAAAAGGGACTGGGGGTTCGTGGTGATTGGGGGCACACACCTTCTCGCCCTATGGACGAGCCCTTGAATATAAATAACAAATTTTGATCATTTTCTTGCTTGTACTTTAATTATTTGAGAAACACTGTGTGTTTGTCCCAACAATAAATTCTATCTCTTTGCATATGTGAATATTTATATACATTTATAATAATTGTCATACTCTGCCTGTACTCTGGCTGTGCTCAGCATCGTACTAGCACGAGACTCATACTCTGGCTGTACTCTGGCTGTGCTCAGCATCGTCCTTTCATACGGGCCTTAGTGTAGGCCTCATACATACACTTATTCACTTTCATACTTAACCGCTTCGCTATAGCTTGAACTAGTGATGACACAGAATCGGGGATCAAATCCTGATTGGGGACTTTCATAGGTCTTTTTCCTAAATGGTGTTTCACTCCTAAAATTTAAAGAAAAGTTTGTTCAGTAATACAAGACTTTATTTATGCCTCGCATGGATGAGAAGGCTAAACATATTGATCATTAATTCATTGTCAATCACGCAAAGAATGAAGTTTCAATTAATAAAGTGGAAACATAAAGTATAATTATAATATTTAAACGAAATATGAAACAAAGCTCAAATATCTGTTTGTTTTCTATTGTTAACTTTTTCTCATCAAACAGTTGTGACTATTTTGCACCAAACGGCACGTTGGCTATATGAAGTCTCATCTAGGCTGGTTTGTGGTATTAGACAAAGATTCGAATCCCGGTTGGGGGTGATATAGGTGGTTTTAGCTAATGAAGAACCACTTTACCTACCCACCAAATGCGGGCATATATCATATAAGATATATACTCGTATATTCCTCATCCCCATCTCATCAATGTAGTTAATATTAGTGTACTCTGTTTAAAGAGAAAATATACTTTACATCCACTTAATCTTATCACTCACTCTTTGGCATTAGGAATAAGAAAAATATTCATTACCATGCCTACATAGATACACCACCTATCGCTATCTCTATTGGGTCAATCTCATCCCACTATATTTATTTCAGGCTCATTCTAAGTAACCTTCTCCACTTTCCATTATATTCAATCCTCTTTTGACCAAGTATTTTCCTGAGCACTTTGTTTTTAAACGCCCTAAATGTATTCTGTCATGAAATGTAAGATATTATGTTTGACCACCACAAAAAACAACTGGTAAAACTATTGTTATGTATACTCTGCATTTCTTGAAACAACTTCCGACCTTAATATTTGCCCAATAAAGTTAAAGCGTCTGCGTACCCTAATAGCTGTACTGTACCGTTTAATGTCAACCCTTCCCACTTTCTTGCATTACCCTAATAGCACAGGATCTACTCTAAGGCTGGATTAAAAAGCAATTGGGAAAGTGCCTCTCCTTGTTAAATCCATTGTGTACTTCGAAAACATCTAATGTGACATACTCTTGGTAAGTAGTGTACCCGACACCATAGGGCAATATGACCTTTAACATGCCTGAAAACATCCTTGTGCTACAACAACATGTGTATGTCCTGTTGGTTTTCCCCCGGGCATTGATGATAGCTTCCATTAGATAGTCGAAAATAGCAGGACAATAAAAACTAGACTAGTGGTACAATGTTAAATTTCTATACCCTGTTCGTCAAAAGATAACCTATAGTACAGGTACCGGAAGGGGATATCAAGGGTACCCGTCATTTGGCCTAAAAGGCATTTGGCCTAAAGTGTAGGCTAAACGCCTTTAGGCCAAATGCCTTTAGGCCAAATGCCTTTATATATATATATATGTACAAAAGTAATTAAAAAAAGTGTTATTGACCACAGTTCCTCAAATGACGTATAGTACAGACTTCATATGTTCATAATGTACAGCTTTCTTGGCTTGCAACTTCTCATTTTTATAAGCAAGGCAAAACAAAAACTTCCTCATTCCTCGATGCCATTTCTTGAGATGACGCTCATGTGGTTGCACATAATAATTTGTGCAGCTGTTAACTAGTTGCAAGAGACAAGTTGCCCCATGTAATAGGGCTTTAAACGTCTGTTTCGTGTGTTGTTATGATGTTAAGTTGGGATTTTTGAAGAAGAAAAACAATTGTTGAGAAAAGTGAGTAAACTTATTTATTGACCAGGCCCTTACATCTTAATGTTTGACAACATTTTGAAACACAAATTGATTTGTAATCAAAGGAAATAATATATCTAAGAAAAGAAGTTTCATTAATCAGGCCCACCAAAAATGATCTTTCTCTACCATAAGTCTAATAAAATTATTTTCTTTATAATTTCGATGATATAATTCTGATGAAAGAGGTTATTTAGTAATGAAAACATAAAGTCATGTCTTACAAACTCTGAAATAGTAGTTCTTAGAAAGTTGAAGTTAATCCAAATCTTATAGATTCTATAGTGAATGGATAGTGGACCTAAGGATTGGTATTATAGCTATATAGATATACATACATATGTATGTACACACGCATGCACACACTCGTGCGCGCGCACGCACACACACACCTTATCAGACTGTTACATTACGGGGTAGGTAAGAAACTGCATATCGTTCAAAAAATAACTTCATACTTAATCCATCCTCACTAACTTTTTCCACACTTCCTTCGGTTCAACAACATCCATACACCGAGTCATACATGGTCTTTTATTCTTAGATATCAAAATATTTCTCTTTTTCACACATTTGTCTACAACATTATAACCACGTTTTACATAGCCTACCCCTTCCTTTTGATCCACACACTCTACCTTCAAATATTTTCTTCGGCACTCTATCCACACTCAACCTCTCAACATGTCCAAACCAACGAAAGACACTTCTTTTACATTTACCTATTGGATTCCCTTTCAAACCACACTCTTTCAGCATCCATTCATTACTTACTCTGTCCATACAAGTTTTTCAACAAACATTTCTTAAATATCTCATTCCAAACAAATTCACCCTGTTCTTTAGTTTCTCCTGACAAACCCACACTTCACAACCATAAAACAACGTTGGCATCAAAAAACACACACGCACACATGCATGCACGCACGCACACACGCACGCACACACACACACACACACACACACACACACACACACACACACACACACACACACACAAAGCAGAGTATGGTACTAATTTATTAATAACCACCTTCCCCTTACAACTAGCTCTAAACACCGCAGTCACAAGGAGCATCCTCTTCAGAGCAATCCCCACCAATGGTGTTGTTTTATGAATGAGAATCACTCCTTTAAACTATTGCTAAAATTCATTTTGTAACTAGTATTAATTTCTTTACTACCTAACAACTTAGAAAACTTTAGTCAAAAAAGGACAGTATTCAAACCTTAAGATTCAAACACGAAAACACAGTCTATCTATATTTACAGTAAATCTTCTGATACAAGGAATTTGCACATTTAATTAAAACACCCAATCAATAATTATATATAATTTGTATTTAATAAAGTACTGAGCTACATTTACAAGGAACAGTTTATTGTGAGCACTGAAAAAATGTATCAAGAATACAAGTTACACATTAGACCATTGGCGCAACTAAGGGGGGTGGGGTTTCCCCCAGGCCTCGCTACACCTTCCTCTTTCTCGTCCATAAAGCTGTTGAAATCATTTCTGAGGAACTCTACAAATGAAGACATACTCAATGGTCCTCATGTACATACATCCAGAGGAGTCAGTTACGGAGAACGAGGTTCTCAATGACCTTTATATGGAGTCAAGGAAGATTAACATAAGACTAACGTGAATTATTTCAAAAGTGATTTTGTACATTAAGAGTTAGTGTAAGTTGCTGATTTGAATTTTCAGATTTTAGCTCATAAAATAATTTTGTAAATCAAATTTCAAAAATATAATTTATTGAAACTTGCATTGCATGGATAAAAATATGTTCATAAAAACTTAATAGTCATAATAATTACAGAATTATGACAATTTTGAAATTTTTTAATTATTTTTGTTATTATTGTATTTCTTTTGAGGCATTTGCATTTTGCAGTACTTACATTTTCATATTTTCCCACGGGAAAAACCAATGGAACCCGCTTAGTTGGTGAGTGAAACTCCCCCCCAAACGAATCCTGGCTGCTCCAGTGCTTTAGACTATGGTAGCATATGATAAAATAAGTAACTTTAGTGAGTGACAAAGTAGTAAAGTTACCATACAATTTGTATGAATAGTGCATGGCAGAAGTAAATAAAACTAAACTTTATATATATAAATAACATTCTAAGTTTATTATTTTTTGTAATATTAATCAAAACTTAGAAATATTAAATCAAGGGCAGTATTCAACAACAAATAGGACAACATTGGATAATTTGAATCCAACATGATTACACATGAAATTAATATTCAAATCAATGGTAAAATATAACATTTAATTTGAATTTTAGAAGGAAATTTATTTGTATAATTCAAAGCCTATACAGTGTTTTTATGAGTTTGTTTTTATTTCAAAGCTAACTTAATGACCTTTAATAAATCACCCCATATACCAATAATGTAATACATATGTAGATATATTGACATATAGTAAAAGAGAAAGTGAAGAATTGTGCATCGGGGATGAGCGGGTTGCCTAGAGCAGGGGATGTGTTAGGTTAGCTCTCATTGCTTCTGTGTGACAATGTGATCATATGATGCCCAGAATGGAGCTGACAAGATCCACTGAAACACAAAATGTTCAATCCTAGATTTTGTTTATTTCCTCAAGATAAGCAAACAACAATACCAAGATCCCTCATTTTCCAAAGTAATGTATTTTAAGTGCAAATACCGATTTAAGTCTGCAATTTTCATATGTTAATTTTTCCAGGTGTTTATATTTTATGTTTTTATTTTTTTACATATGTATTTTTAATATTTTATTTATGTATTTTTTCTCCTATAGACCTCCACTGACGAATAATATACCCAGACATTCAACCTCCAGGTTAAAATGGTTGTGCTCTTTTTGACAGCTTGAATCCTTCACTGCGGTTAGTCCCATCATCACCCAGCAGTGACACTAGCGCAGCCCAGTGTTGAAAGACTCAAGCTGCCAAAAGGAGCGCAGCAGAACCTCTGTAAGGTTGAGAGTCTGTCTCTTAGTTGTCTGTGACCTTGGATAGCACATGAATGTCTTCATGTTCAAAATTGTCATAGTCATAATCAGGACCTAGAAGTTGATGTTCTTAAAAACCCATAAAATACAATTATAATAATTGTGTATTAATGCTTTAAAAATAAAAAAAATGTACTTAAAAAATACGTTTTCACATCTTCAAAAATATAAAAGAGGCATTCAAAAAGTAAATAACAGATCTAAAATCTAATTGTTCTTCTTATCCGTTTATGGTAATGGCTGTGTAACCCTGCAAAGAGACAAATAAGTAATACATTGTATGACCAATATCCATATTAAAAATAATAAAATAGGGTGTGTGTGTGTGAGAAAGAGAGAGAAAGCACAACGAAGTTCATCTTCAGATTCTCAGGTGTGAATGATCGGCGGTTATCAGCCAAGAGGTTTTTGTACCTGGAGAAGCTGCACTCTTCATCTACAGATGTTAATGGAGCATACTTGAAGTATGGAATATCATCTGGCAATATGTCCTTTTCAATGTTTTCTAAATAGTCACTTTTATTGGCGATTATATCGACAATTCTAACATTGTTTTGAAACCTAAGATTTTAATCAGCACATTCTGAAGTTTTGCAAACTCTGCTTCTCCAATTTTGTCTGAAGCTTTCTTGAGGCTTTCCTGCAGTGTTGTGATAACAACAATGACACACCTTTCTTTTATAAGTATTTTGTAGTTACAAATTAATTGTTGTATGTTACAATGTGTATGTAATGAGTCTAAAAATGACAGAAAATGCTCAAAAACAGTAAAAACAAGAAAAAGTGCCTCAAAGATGCAAAAAAAATTCCACAAAATGGCATAAACTGTAAAATCCTTCAAATATGTAAATATATGCACAGTAATAGTCACGTTTTCAATATCTGGGTGTCGTAAAATATGTTTATATATAAGTTATCATTGGGATTGACTTCACAGAAAAAAAGATGCGATGTCATCAACATCTGGGCCCTGATAATAATACAATCGAATAAGAAAGAAAAAATACGTCCAAGTAGGCAGCTTAGGTTCATTCCTCACTAAAAGCTTAAGGCAGAATCAAATATAAAATGTAATTAATGAACTGAACTTACTTGTCATCTGATGTTCTAGTCGATTTCTGAAGACCGGGAGTGTGGCTCGGAGATGTGTATGGTGAGAGCAGCCAAACAAGATGTTGAAGAAAGTGATAATAGGTTCCAGATTGCAACTTTGGTAAGTTCATAACTATTAAACATTGTTGGTGGTTACACAAGACACAATCATCACACACAGGTAAAATTATTATATCTTTAACCAAATACACCACTTTCCATCAATTTAAAACTAGGTAGTGTTTGACTTATTGGCTTTAAGCCACCTGTAATTATGGTTCCATTTACTAACTATGAGGGGTGCCCATCCCCCTCAAGCCCAATGGCGCAAATCCTCCCCACAATCTTTCTCCACCCCCTCCCCCAAAATCCAAGTAACCATAAAACCTTTATTGAAATCTCAAATTTCCGAATGAATCCACATCAAGGCCTACATTACATATTTCATAAATCCAGTTTGAGAGCTTTTTGGATGAGCCAAATAAAACCATAACAGCTAGTAAAATGTTCAGTTTAAATTTACAATAGCAATTTCATGTATAAAAATGAAATTATATTACTAACACTTTGTGAATGAAAATAATTATAATATTGTAAAAACAGTTGTTTTTAAGAACTCTGAATGTCATATGAATAAAACAAATATTTTACCTCATTCTGTTGTATGAAAATAGTTTTTTACATTCAGAGTGAATGAAAGAATTGAATAAAAACAAATTAGGACCAATAATTTCCAATAAACAATAATCAGATATTGAAAAAACAAACTAAGTAATATTTACAGAGTTACATAAATAGTCATAAAATCTTAAAAACTAAATTGTTTTACAGTAGTGACAGAAAAATAGCTATGTTATGCGGAGGGAAGAGAAAACATTTGAACACTATAGGTTGAAAAAATCTACAGTATTATCAAAAAATAAATTCTTTAAGCACAGGGATTTAGGTACTATTTATAAGATTGTAACAGAAGAATCTTTTTTCTCTGTGACTTGATGTGGCAAATGATAGTATCAATAAGCTTGACAACCAATTGTCCTTTAAGCTGCTTCTTAACCTGTTCTTTATAATCTTTAAAGGGCTCATCGTCCTTTCTGCTGAGCAACTTGTGACAAGTATGGTAAGTTGAGGAAATGCTGACATCTGAAAGGCCTCTTTTTACCCACTGATCAACAAACAAAAGCAACTCAGCATGGTCTGAATCTTCTTCCTCATTTCCATCTTTATGAACTTCAACTTCATTTCCCCCTTCACCTGCTGAAACGTCGGATTCCTTGTCTGGTGTCTTATTTTTACCCTTTTCTTTCTTTAAAAACAGGTCGAAAATGTCAATTTCTGAGTGAGCAGACTAATAAAAATTTGCAAAAGTTCCTAGTTTATCTATTATTTGGTCACTATCAAGATTGTAAAACCCACACAAGTCTTCTACTGATGAAGAACGGTTTATATCCCTGATTTTTTTTTTTTTTTTGCAACTATCAGATAATCTGTTATTGAGTTGGTTAATGAGTGAATCAACATGACAGATGGAAAACCCTCAAAAGTCAAAGGTGACAGATGTCTATTTGCGGGCAAGGTTGACACCCCGCCCACTACTCAGCGCTACCAACTAAGCCTTGCTCAGTAAAAAAAAAAGTATGGTATAACTTTCCCACTCTAAGTTAATAGTGTAAGTGTTACATAGTATGTGACGCTAAAATGTCTCTTAAACAATTTCAGAAGTGTTCTAAGTATGAAAAAATATATATGACAATACAAAGGTTTCTTATTAAATAATTTTTTGACCGAAAAATTCCCCCCTCCCCCAAACATTCTGATGGCGCAACTTGTACCATGATCCCCATTTGTGGACACCCCTGATAACTATTTCTTATTACATACATCACATCTCATTAACCATCCAGACTGTTAATAAATTTACACTAATAGGCTAGGAATATGTATCCTATAATTTGGAGGAAACAGATCCACATTTTTTTGGAGGGAAATTGGAAAACCATTTTAAAAAGAATTCATCAGTAGGCCCTGCCTACACCGAGACAAGATTTTAATCCTAGCCTTATCATCAGCGAACCCGATTAAATCAGACTTATGGCTACTCTGCATACCTACTAGTGTGAGCAAATATTTTATTTTTTGTGCACACAACAAACATAATAGTTTTATTTTTAAATAACATAGTTGAATTTTAATAAGGAGAAATTTACAATATTATATTGTTTGAAATTAATCAGTAAAAGTAAAATTTACCGGTAATTAAGGCTTAGACTAGTGAGTTTTATATATTGTTAATCAAGAAGACAAAAAACATTAATTTGAACACCCTATATAAATATAACATTTGAAAGTTATACAACATATAGTTAGATTAAATAATCCCTTGTTAGTTAAAAATAAACAATGAATTGCGTGGCTACCCCAGATAACCGTTTTCTTTGCTTCAAACATACATAAAAAAATCTAATTTTATTTCTCCTGGCTCCGTTTTTAATTAATTAAAAAAAATCAAATCCAAATTTTATAATTCCAGGCACAAGGTTTACATGTTTGTATACAGGAGCTACACATTTTTAAATGTCAAACCTATACGCGAGGTAGATGTCATGCAACGCTCATGACAAACAAACTCTTCAATTTATTAATATTTAGATTATTTGAATTATTGGTTACTTTTGATTGTTTGATTCCTTGATAGCCATAATATCATTTTGAGTTACTATAAAAGATCAATAAAATTGATTTGAAAGTTCAAAGAGATGCTCTAATTTTGTAGAATTTAAACTATATAGAGATAAATTAGAATAATATTTGGTAGTAAATATATATATATATATTTTAAAACTTTGTTGTAGTGAGTAGAAGCAGTGGTACACCCAAAGCGGGTGTGGGATTAATTTATCTTTATTTTTTTGAATTTAGCTACATTTAATATATTATGAATGGCAAGTTATAACCCACCATTCTGGAGAAACACATAAATAGAGTGACGTCTGAGATTCACAGAACAAAGTTACGGCAGTTGTGTCCTACCAGATGGGTAGAACGACAATGTTCACTGTTCAGAGCTTTAGACACGTCATCAACTGCTAACCTGCTAAGAGTTGCATTCAGCAAACAGAATTCATAGTATTATTGTTGTCGTCAGAAAGAAACTATAAACCAGCGATATAGAAATGACATGCTGTTTCCCATACCAATAATGTAAATACTATCTTGGTAAGTTAAAGGAGGAATGCTGAAGAAAACTTCAATAATATATTTGAGAGTGTAAGAAAGATGGCAGATGATTTAGGGACCACTTTAAGCACACCAAGGGTAAAAGGAAGACAATCTCAAAGGTTTCAGCAGATAGTGAGGAAGAATATTATCACAGAGCTGTTTATTTACCATGGATTAATACCCTCATAAACACAATTTCAGTGTTTATTTCTGTCAGAACAAACTGCTTTTGAAGAAGAGGCTGCGCACTTTATAAAGTTGGGTTAATTTTGCAACTATGATGTTTTAACTACAGTGCTAACTGCAGAACTTTACCTCTGGCATGAAGCCTGTAGATTAAACGAAAATGCTCTTCTTACCAATGCAAATGATGCCCTCAACAGATGACACAAAGACTTGTGCCCAAATGTATTCAATTTGTTTCAGCTTTTCTGCACCATTCAGTCTCAACAAGTACGCTTAAGAGGTAATTTTTGACATTATGGCGCAACAAAAGCCAGCTCAGAAACTTAATGGGAAATGTTGGACTGAACGGGTTGGCCAATGTAAATGCACACAGAGAAGTTCCTGTAGACATGGAAGTAATCTCAGTGCTCAGCGCTAAAGGTTCAAGGAGGCTGAACTTTGTCTTATAATGACTGCACCTATGTTGTGTTATCTGCTTCTTAGTTTTACATTTAGTAAAATTGGTTTAATACAGTTTTCTTTTTCTCTCTTTAGAATATAAAAAACAACACAGTTCTTTCGTCTTTAGTATTTAAAATAGATCGTTACAGATTGTATCAGATTCTGGTTGGAAGTGTGTGCTTACAAAGATTCAGTGGGTGAACATTCTTCTATAGAACTGCGATAACACTATTAGGTAGTTCCCCAATCCAAAGCAGAAGTTGATCGGTTATTCAGCCACATGAACCAACAAAAACCAAGATGAGAACTTGAATTAACAATAATGTGCATAGATTCGGCCTTAGACGAGAAGAACAATGCTCTGCCATGACTATGTGTTTTTTATTCAAGCACCCCAAGGACAAATCCTGGGTAAAATAGTACAAGTAAAAATTAAATCTAATTGAATGATATAAATTGACTAATTCTCTTATCTGTAGTCTTTTTATCCATAGTTTAAATGGCTGCCATATATTTTGGACGACTAGTTTCGATGTATAACATAAAGTGTGCAAGTGAGAGGAGAAGACAAAAGCAATTAAAGGAGTAAGAATGGTGGAAGCTTAGAGGAAGCTGGAGGCATTTTACTAAACTGAGCTAGCCACAGGCTGTAAACAGTTGATGATGATGAGTTTTGATGCATGATACGCATCATCTTCAGGCCCTGGTCTCAATGAGGTAGATGTTGTATTGTAATCAACATCAATAAAAATAAGAGTTTGTCTGTCTGTCATGATCATTGCGCAAGACCACACGCAGAGGTCTGACATTTAAATATTAGTAGCCCCTGTGCAGGAATATGTGAACTTAGAAGTGGAAATTTAAAATTATAATTAGATTTTCTTTACTTAATCAAAAACCGGGTTGGGCAGGGCTTAAGGGCACTAACTTTAAAGTTACCTCCGACGTACAATCGTCAAATTAAAAATATTTCTCCCGGATAAAGCAAGGTACTTCAACTAGCTATAAATAATATGTGGGATTCATGAGTTCCGTCGATGGATGCTTTCATTGGAAAACTGCATCAGCTTCAGTCCCTGATAAGTTGTAATAGGAGATACAAATTGAATTTTACCAGTGTCTGTGGTTCAATCCACCTTCAGTGTTGATTGGTACTTTAAGCCTGGCCCACACTTGTATCAGCTCCTCATATCATATCCCTGTCGTGATCAGGACAAAAGTGGGTTGACAATGAACGTAACACGTTTAGAGACAGCATTTTGGCAGATCTGATCCTTTTTTTTTGACGCGATCTTTGTAGCATTCTATATTTCAATTATTTGTGTGTTATTGTAGCTTCTTTGTTGCGACCAGTAGCGGATTGCAGCGATTTGACATTCATATCACTCTCATGATCACAAGGTTGCGATAGGAGGATTTGATACAAGTGTGTACCTGGTACTAGAGATCATCTTCTCCAACAGAAGGTCTTAGTGAGTCCAAAAAAGAAAGGCAAAGAAACAAGCTTACTATTATCACAGGTCCTTCAGTATTAAGGGGGATCATATTATTAGAAATATGTATAACTGCAGGCACGGACCGGGGATATTTTCTGTGTCTACTTGCATTTGTCAAGCGTTAGGAAGATTGGTCTTTATTGCCGAATATTGTTCAAATTATTGTTAAAACAATCGTTTGTAAACATTCACTCTCAAGGATATAGAATGGAAAACTCCAGTAATAATTATGATAACCATACAATTTAAATTTATTAAACCTATATTGGTGTGCCAATGATGAAGGAGAGGTCAGGGTTATAATCCAGGCTGAAGGTGGTTTTTCCCTCTCCTACCTTGCAAATGCAGATACATTTTCCCTGGATTCTAACTTGCTTCACACACCATTTGTACAATTAAATATGAATAACTGAGACAGATAGTATGACACGATGCAAAAATAAATAAATAACAATATATTAAAGTGCTGGCAACAGTGTCCTAGGGCCTTCAGCAAGCCATTGCTGGGAATTTGCATTGAAATTACAAAATATATAAAACGCTATAGTAATAAACACACTTAAATACATACTTTTTACAATACAAATATGAAATAATAATGATGATTAGTTTTAAAACTTACATTTTATTAAATCAATAATAATAATACATTTTGTTAATTCAATAGCACTTAAATCTTTCTTAACATGTTTGAAATATGATAATTATTATAACATAGCAATATTAAAAATAATAATAATAACACTGCATCTTACTACTTGTTCTGTTTAAATTTACGTACCCTCTATGATGTCTTTGTGTACCCCAGGTTGAATACTACTGCTCTGGATTATACTAATGCTCCGATGTCAAATCTTGGCTGAGTATAACAGAAATTCTTTATCTTAAATTGTTCTCCACTCTATATCCACACAAATGCAAGTACATTTTCTTTAAACTCTTCATTGCTCTTCCCTAACCTTCTTGTTTGATTGTAAGTTTGAACAACCTGGACAGGTAGTAAGACACGGTGCAAATAAAAGTTATACTTATAGATTCTAAGGATTGCGTTAAGTCGGATAACATATATGTCTTTGTAAGATCGTTAGTAACTCAAATATGTGAGGTATCAAATGCCAGTAACTCAAGGCAATAAAATTAAACTAAATTTCACAAAACATTATAAAAGTATGAGGGAATTAAAACTAATCAGAATTTAACAATTTTTTTCACCCGCCTTGGTGGCGTAGTTGGCTAACGCTCTAGTCGTGTTGAGCCCGACTACTGAGGACGGGGAGATCGAGGTTCGAATCTCGGTCGGGTGAACTGGGGGTGGTTTTTCCTAAATGGTTTTTCACTCTCCCTCCACGCAAATGTGGGTTCACTTCCTTTAATTCAACCTTCCCAATTCCTTATCCATTAGCGTAATTAGTATTTAAGCGTATAATCCGAACGGGTAGTAAGACACGGTGCTAAATAATAATAAATAATAATAATACTTTTTGTAACCAGTCAAACTTTTAAAATGTGTCATCTATAGTTTTAATTAAAATATATATGACAAGCTTAATATTTTCATTTATTTGAGGTATTCAACGTTCACTTTCCAAACCGATTAATAAAATAACTTAAATCTAGAACAGACACAACTCCCAGCTCCCGGTCGTTAATTCAGCACCGTGAAAGGGTAAATCTACATTTCACCAATGATACATTTTCGGCCATGCCAGGAATCAAACCTGGGACCCTAAGCTCATAAAGCTTTGTGTTATTCAATATTAACTCTCCACTAGTAAATTTATTAGTGACTTAAGTTAAACTTTATATTCCACAAATATAATAATGAAAGGAGGAATTAGTTATCCAGTCTGGCATTCATTAGTAGAGGACGCAAAACCACAATTTGAAAATCTGTTTTCATCATCCAGTTGGAATTGAACTACAACCTCTCTTTTTAATTTGCCTAGTGGAAAAAAACACAAACATGCCACAGTTGTGCAACAAAATGTTGCCCAAACAGGTAATATAAAAGAAAGACGTGCGAGCTAATGTACTCCCTTATTTCCTTTTTAAATTTCAAACTAATGCTCAGATCTCAACCAAAATTAAAGTACACATGTTTAATTTAAAATATGAATGATTTGTCAGGTTTGGAGTTGTAAGAGTAGTGTAGAATTTAATCAATGGAACTTCACCAAATTTGACACACACATAAACACACCCTAATATACAAATAGTTTTGGATTCTGACCTTCTTTTATGTCACAATTTTGGAACTAGAACTAAAAAGATTAAAAAAAGAAGCCCAAAAACATGGATTTTAGCCAAAGAAAGCATGATTAATACATTATTTTGTGTGGATGGTCAAATTGATATAGTTATTAACTTGTACTGTCTTGACAAATCTCGTTTTCCCTGGCAACAACCCACAAGCTGCCAATGATTTTAGTTACTATGAAAAATATTGAAATAGAATTTTATCCAATCCAAATAAAATCCTCTAATTCAGCGGTTCACAAACTGTGGTATGTGTACCACCAGTGGCACACACAATTATTACCAGTGGTACGTCGTGAGACACCAAACAAAACAAGCAAATTAAAGTTGGAAAAATATAGGGTCCCATCAAGTCTTATAAATATATTCAGACCAAGTCTATCCAAAAGTAAAACACTGGTTGAAGGGTTGGCAACATTGATTCAAGCTCATAAAGTTGGCACAGCCGTACATTTTGTGTTGAAAATGTACCAAAATAGTAAATATTTATCCTTTTCTGGGCAGTAATCCAGATTATGGAAATTGTTGGGATTGTGGGCCATTCAAAAAGTTAGGGTATCACAGCTCTTATGTGCCTAACAAAACTTAGTATACAGAACATATTGACACTGATAAAATACAATATCTTCTTTTACAGTTTTTATTAATGCTAGTTAAAAATTGATTTTACAAATGGTTTGATCTATTTTAAAATAAGCTAAGGCCCATATCAGATGTTTGTTTGGACTAGGTATCACACGCGCAAGTTTAAAATTTGGTATGGCAACCTAACTTGCTAAGAATGCTCCAAATAATGATAACGTTCCAAATCCCATAATCTCAAAAAGATGAATTGAGCACATTGTGTGTTGGTTTATCAAAAGGTCCATGGGCCACATTTAAATTTGTCATGCCTGTTTTAAAGTAGTTCAAAGCTTACCAAATTAACACAAATATAGCTAATGCAATTAATATAACAACATTTGATCCTGAGTGCCTATTGTTTTGCCCAATTTAAAATATTTTTATGTCTAGGTTTGGCAGAAATCAAAGCCACCAATTGGATTCTCGCTGTCACCTCCCATTGTATCTGCGCGCCGAGCTCAGGTTACTCGCGCCCACCTCCAAGGTGAACTAGAAGGTCCTCTTTCATTACCTGTGGAACCTGTAATTTCAACCCATACGACCTCGAAACAAGGTCTGGGACTTTTGTCAAGACCGCTGAGCCGCCTTGATCTAATGAGGTCCTCAGCACAAGTCTTTTGCTCTTGTGCAAGGTCAGGTACAGGTGCAATGAAGATGCAGGGTAGAAGAGATCGCATGAAAACTTACGAGAATACTGAGAATCATCCTTCAACAAATGTCCTGTTCCAATCACAGTCGGTCTTTCACTCCTCCAAGACCAGCCAAACAAGATGATCATTTTAATTTAAGAAGAAAACATAATTTATGCACAGCATTTACATTAGATGACAGTTTTATTCTTTAAGCTAATGTACGTATACGAATTTATTAACAGTAAAATAAAACAAGAGTAAAATAAATAAGATACAAATTTGGGTTTCTGATTTATTTATTTTACTAAAATATTAAATAAAAATATTTTTACCTATACTAATGCAATTAAAAAATATATAGTTCAAAAACAAGAATGCAAGTTGTCTAATGTTATATTATTATTATTATTATTATTATTATTATTATTATTAGCACCGCGTCTTACTACCCGTTCGGGTTATACGCACTTACGCTAATGTGTAATGGTAGGGTGATTGTGAGATGAAATGAAGGACCTACAGTTTAACGTGGAATCCGAACCATGGTGGCGGCCTGGCATTCCCCACATTCACAAGATGTCTTGTCAGAGGTGAAGGAAGGGTTTGGTAATCAGATAAATCTGTGCCGGGACCGAGGATTGAACCCCGGCCGCCAGCACAGAAGTCTGATACCTTACCCCTAGACCACCAGGTCACCTCTAATGTTATAAAATTGACTTATTCTCCAAGGACGTAGAAAGGATTGCAGCACATTTTGTTGCATGTTAGACTAAAGTGTGGTAGAGCATATGACAAAACCAAACAAAACAAACCTGCACGTTGAGGAAAAATTACACCCTCTAATTATAATATAATTAATTTGCTCCTTTAACTTTGTTTAAATTTGTTTGCATGATTTAATTTTTGATTAAATTACCATCATCTGTGTGTAAAGATATAAATGCAATTCCATGTTTCTCCATTTGCCAATGCACTAACAATAAGGAAGTAGTATTGGTTACTACAGATACATTTGTATGGATGTGTGACTGATTTGAAAGTAGATGATCACCTATGTAGGTAAGATATTGGCAGGGCAGTGTTAATCTTTCATCTACCCACACTCATTGGTTCATATGTATTCGGCTAGTTTACATAATATGGCAAATACTTGTGTAATATTTATACATGATTATTTTGGTAGTGTGGGGATCATTTGAAAACTATTTTGTTTTAATTGGTGAATACCTATTGTTATTTATTTTAATATCCTTTCAATAATAAAAATTAACATATTGTTGCGACCCTACCTCCTGTGGGCTTGTGCTGTCAGGATATATTGTGAGAGAGGTAAGGTTTCAGGCAAGGTAGTTATGTGGATTATGATAATATGTAGGTTTACGAATTTTGGTTTAATAGCAGTTACTAAAAGCTCTTACAAAATGGGATCTTAGATGAATGATTAAGAAAAAAGGAGACTAGATGCTCATGCTTGTGGAAGAACTGGCTTAACTCCTGGAAACTAGTTCAATTATTGTTATGAATTGTCAGCATTCTCCTGCAACCTTTCTTGTTTGTTACTTCATAGATGCTAAGCCTGAGATGTTAGCAATGCGTTCACTTTAGTTATCTAAATCAAAACACACATTATAAAGTTGATTCATGGTTATGACAATATCCTTAAATAATATGGCGTGTTGGATAAGAGCAAGTGTCATGTTAGTAAAATTTGTATTACTTAGCATGCAGCTAAGTGCCCAACAATATTGGATAATTTCATAAGTTTAGGCCCATCATCTATGTGTTAGGAAAATTATACATATGTTAGATTTAGAGGTATTTCTTGGGAATCAAAATACAAGATATCAACTATATTAACTAGATTGTATTCTTGAAAACCTCTTTATATAATTGATGATTATGGTTTATTTTGGTGTATTATAAAATAGACGAATTTATAAAGATAAGAGAACATTTTAGTATGTGATGTTTCAGAAATATTGTCCTAAGCATTGACTATAGCCAAGATGGCTTCAGATGATAATCAAACGTCTAAAAGAAACTAGTTTGAAAATGTGTTATTGTTTGGCGTTGAAGCAGTAGAGTAATCCAGAGTTCACGAAAAGGGGAGTCCTAAAAGCCAATGGTCCCAAATGAGTGCCACACATACACCAAGAACATGCGTGTCAGATAAAAACTTTGTTTAATGATTAACAAGTTATGGAAGAAGCCCAAATTTGACCAATAACGCATTTATTGGTCATAATGAGAATCAAACAGAAGACCATTAGCTCAAAATTATTATTAGCAACATATCTTACGAACAATTTGGGTTATACGCACTAACACTAATGTGTAATGGTAGGGTGATTGTGAGATGAAATGGACCAACAGTTTAACGTGGAATCCAAACCACGGTGGAGGCCTGATATTACACACATTCACAAGTTGTGATTCATACATGTCATGACAGAGGTAAAGGAAGGGTTTGACAATCAGATAAATCTATGTTGGGACCAAGAATTGAACCACGGACCACCAGCACAGAAATCTGACACCTTACCCTGGACCGCCAGGTCATCATTATTAGCTCAATAGGCAGACATTCTACCAAATTGTGCTGAGGTGTCAAGGAGCATTCAAACTGTATTTAACAATTGGCTAGTAACTAGGGCGGAAAATGATCTAGTGTTGAGAAATTACAAGATTAACTGTCCAGCTATCTACTATACTGGCTTACTTTGAACACATCGTGCACTGAGTGACCAGACATGCTCCTCATCCTGAACAACTGTTGCTCAGTCCTACCCTGAGCACTGTTGCTACAAACCAGTATACCTGCTATAGAGTCTGGCCAGTATACCACAAGTACAACTGTTGCTCAGTCCGACCCTGAGCACTGTCCCTACAAACCAGTATACCTGCTATAGAGACTGGCCAGTATACCACAAGTACAACTGTTGCTCAGTCCTAACCTGAGCACTGTTCCTACAAACCAGTATCCTGCTATAGAGACTGGCCAGTATACCACAAGTACAACTGTTGCTCAGTCCTACTTTGACCACTGTTGCTACAAACCAGTATCCCTGCTATAGAGTCTGGCCAGTATACCACAAGTACAACTGTTGCTCAGTCCTACCCTGAGCACTGTCCCTACAAACCAGTATCCCTGCTATAGAGACTGGCCAGTATACCACACGTACAATTGTTGCTCAGTCCTACTCTGACCACTGTTGCTACAAACCAGTATCCCTGCTATAGAGACTGGCCAGTATACCACAAGTACAACTGTTACTCAGTCCTAACCTGAGCACTGTTCCTACAAACCAGTATCCTGCTATAGAGACTGGCCAGTATACCACAAGTACAACTGTTGCTCAGTCCTACCCTGAGCACTGTTGCTACAAACCAGTATCCCTGCTATAGAGACTGGCCAGTATACCACAAGTACAACTGTTGCTCAGTCCTACTCTGAGCACTGTTCCTACAAACCAGTATCCCTGCTATAGAGACTGGCCAGTATACCACAAGTACAACTGTTGCTCAGTCCTACTCTGAGCACTGTTGCTACAAACCAGTATCCCTGCTATAGAGACTGGCCAGTATACCACAAGTACAACTGTTGCTCAGTCCTACTCTGAGCACTGTTGCTACAAACCAGTATCCCTGCTATAGAGACTGGCCAGTATACCACAAGTACAACTGTTGCTCAGTCCTACTCTGAGCACTGTTGCTACAAACCAGTATCCCTGCTATAGAGACTGGCCAGTATACCACAAGTACAACTGTTGCTCAGTCCTACTCTGAGCACTGTTGCTACAAACCAGTATCCCTGCTATAGAGACTGGCCAGTATACCACAAGTACAACTGTTGCTCAGTCCTACTCTGAGCACTGTTGCTACAAACCAGTATCCCTGCTATAGAGACTGGCCAGTATACCACAAGTACAACTGTTGCTCAGTCCTACTCTGAGCACTGTTGCTACAAACCAGTATCCCTGCTATAGAGACTGGCCAGTATACCACAAGTACAACTGTTGCTCAGTCCTACTCTGAGCACTGTTGCTACAAACCAGTATCCCTGCTATAGAGACTGGCCAGTATACCACAAGTACAACTGTTGCTCAGTCCTACTCTGAGCACTGTTGCTACAAACCAGTATCCCTGCTATAGAGACTGGCCAGTATACCACAAGTACAACTGTTGCTCAGTCCTACTCTGAGCACTGTTGCTACAAACCAGTATCCCTGCTATAGAGACTGGCCAGTATACCACAAGTACAACTGTTGCTCAGTCCTACTCTGAGCACTGTTGCTACAAACCAGTATCCCTGCTATAGAGACTGGCCAGTATACCACAAGTACAACTGTTGCTCAGTCCTACTCTGAGCACTGTTGCTACAAACCAGTATCCCTGCTATAGAGACTGGCCAGTATACCACAAGTACAACTGTTGCTCAGTCCTACTCTGAGCACTGTTGCTACAAACCAGTATCCCTGCTATAGAGACTGGCCAGTATACCACAAGTACAACTGTTGCTCAGTCCTACTCTGAGCACTGTTGCTACAAACCAGTATCCCTGCTATAGAGACTGGCCAGTATACCACAAGTACAACTGTTGCTCAGTCCTACTCTGAGCACTGTTGCTACAAACCAGTATCCCTGCTATAGAGACTGGCCAGTATACCACAAGTACAACTGTTGCTCAGTCCTACTCTGAGCACTGTTGCTACAAACCAGTATCCCTGCTATAGAGACTGGCCAGTATACCACAAGTACAACTGTTGCTCAGTCCTACCCTGAGCACTGTTCCTACAAACCAGTATACCTGCTATAGAGTCTGGCCATTATACCACAAGTACAACTGTTGCTCAGTCCTACCCTGAGCACTGTTGCTACAAACCAGTATCCCTGCTATAGAGACTGGCCAGTATACCACAAGTACAACTGTTGACCAATCCTACCCTAAGCACTTTTACTACAAACCAGTATCCCTGATATAGAGACTGACCAGTATACCACAAGTACAACTGTTGCTCAGTCCTACACTGAGCACTGTCCCTACAAACAAGTATCTCTGTCTGAGAGACTGGTCAGTATACCCCAAGTACAACTGTTGCTCAGTCCTACACTGAGCACTGTTGCTATAAACCAGTATCCCTGCTATAGAGAGTGGCCAGTATACCACAAGTACAACTGTTGCTCAGTCCTACTCTTAGAACTGTTCCTACAAACCAGTATCTCTGTCTGAGAGACTGGCCAGTATACCACAAGTACAACTGTTGCTCAGTCCTACACTGAGCACTGTTGCTACAAACCAGTATCCCTGCTATAGAGACTGGCCAGTATACCACAAGTACAACTGTTGATACAAACCAGTATCCTGCTATAGAGACTGGCCAGTATACCACAAGTAAAACTGTTGCTCAGTCCTACTCTGAGCACTGTTGCTATAAAACAGTATCCTGCTATAGAGACTGGCCAGTATACCACAAGTACAACTGTTACTCGGTCCTACTCTGAGCACTGTTCCTACAAACCAGTATCCTGCTATAGAAACTGGCCAGTATACCACAAGTACAACTTTTGCTCAGTCTTACCCTGAGCACTGTTGCTACAAAGCAGTATCCCTGCTATAGAGACTGGCCAGTATACCACAAGTACAATTGTTGCTCAGTCCTACCCTGAGTCACTGTTCCTACAAACCAGTATCCCGTCTATAGAGACTGGCCAGTATACCACAAGTACAACTGTTGCTCAGTCAGACTCTGAGCACTGTTGCTACAAACCAGTACCCTGCTATAGTGACTGGCCAGTATACCACAAGTACAACTGTTGCTCAGTAATACTCTGAGCACTTTTGCTACAAACCAGTACCCTGCTATAGTGACTGGCCAGTATACCACAAGTACAACTGTTGCTCAGTCATATTCTGAGCACTGTTGCTACAAACCAGTACCCTGCTATAGTGACTGGCCAGTATACCACAAGTACAACTGTTGCTCAATCCTACAAACCAGTATCCCTGCTATAGAGACTGGCCAGTATACCAAAAGTACAACTGTTGCTCAGTTCTACCATGAGCACAGTTCCTTCAAACCAGTACCTCTGTCTGAGAGAGTGGCCAGTATACCACAAGAACAACTGTTGATCAATCCTATCCTGAGCACTTTTCCTACAAACCAGTATCCCTGCTATAGAGACTGGCCAGTATACCACAAGTACAACTGTTGCTCAGTCCTACATTGAGCACTGTGCTACAAACCAGTATCCCTGCTATAGAGACTGGCCAGTATACAAGTACAACTGTTGCTCAGTCCTACCCTGAGTACTGTTGCTACCAACCAGTAAACTGCTATAGAGACTGGCCAGTATACCACACGTACAACTGTTGCTCAGTCATATTCTGAGCACTGTTGCTACAAACCAGTATCCCTGCTATAGAGACTTCCCAGTATACAAGTACAACTGTTGCTCAGTCCTACACTGAGCACTGTTGCTACAAACCAATATCCCTGCTATAGAGACTGGCCAGTATACAACACGTACAACTGTTGCCCAGTCCTACCCTAAGCACTGTTCCTACAAACCAGTATCTCTGTCTGAGAGACTGGCCAGTATACCACAAGTACAAATGTTGCTCAGTCCTACACTGAGCACTGTTGCTACAAACCAGTATTCATGCTATAGAGACTGGCCAGTATACCATAAGTACAACTGTTGCTCAGTCCTACCCTGAGCACTGTTCCTATAAACCAGTATCCCAGCTATAAAGACTGGCCAGTATACCACAATTACAACTGTTGCTCAGTTATATTCTGAGCACTGTTGCTACAAACCAGTACCCTGCTATAGTGACTGGCCAGTATACCACACGTACAACTGTTGCTCAGTACTACCCTGAGCACTGTTCCTACAAACCAGTATCCCTGCTATAGAGACTGGCCAGTATACCATAAGTACAACTGTTGCTCAGTCCTACCCTGAGCACTGTTCCTACAAACCAGTATCCCTGCTATGTAGACTGGCCAGTATACCACAAGTACAACTGTTGCTCAGTCCTACCCTGAGCACTGTTCCTACAAACGAGCATCCTGCTATAGAAACTGGCCAGTATACCACAAGTACAACTGTTGCTCAGTCCTACCCTGAGCACTGTTCAAACAAACCAGTATCCCTGCTATAGAGACTGGCCAGTATACCACAAGTACAACTGTTGCTCAGTCCTCTCCTGAGCACTGTTCCTACAAACCAGTATCCCTGCTATAGAGACTGGCCAGTATCCCTACTATAGAGACTGGCCAGTATACCACAAGTACAACTGTTGCTACAAACCAGTATCCCTGCTATAGAGACTGGCCAGTACACCACAAGTACAACTGTTGCTCAGTCCTCTCCTGAGCACTGTTCCTACAAACCAGTATCCCTGCTATAGAGACTGGCCAGTATACCACAAGTACAACTGTTGCTACAAACCAGTACCCTGCTATAGTGACTGGCCAGTATACCACAAGTACAACTGTTGCTCAGTCATACTCTGAGCACTGTTGCTACAAACCAGTACCCTGCTATAGAAACTGGCCAGTATACCACAAGTACAATTGTTGCTCAGTCCTACCCTGAGAACTGTTCCTACAAACCAGTATCCCTGCTATAGAGACAGGCCAGTATACCACAAGTACAAATGTTGCTCAGTCATATTCTGAGCACTGTTCATACAAACCAGTATCCCTGCTATAGAGACTGGCCAGTATACCACAAGTACAACTGTTGCTCAGTCATATTCTGAGCACTGTTGCAACAAACCAGTACCCTGCTATGGTGACTGGCCAGTATACCACAAGTACAATTGTTGCTCAGTCCTACCCTGAGCACTGTTCCTACAAACCAGTATCCCTGTTATAGAGACTGGCCAGTATACCAAAAGTACAACTGTTGCTAAGTCCTACCCTGAGCACTGTTCCTACAAACCAGTATCCCTGCTATAGAGACTGGCCAGTATACCACAAGTACAACTGTTGCTCAGTCATATTCTGAGCTCTGTTGCTACAAACCAATACCCTGCTATAGTGACTGGCCAGTATACCACAAGTACAACTGTTGCTCAGTACTACCCTGAGAACTGTTCCTACAAACCAGTATCCCTGCTATAGAGACTAGCCAGTATCCCTGCTATAGAGACTGGCCAGTATACCACAAGTACAACTGTTGCTCAGTCCTACCCTGAGCACTGTTCCTACAAACGAGTATCCTGCTATAGAGACTGGCCAGTATACCACAAGTAGAATTGTTGCTCAGTCCTACCCTGAGCACTGTTGCTACAAACCAGTATCCCTACTATAGAGACTGGCCAGTATACCACAAGTACAACTTTTGCTCAGTCCTACCCTGAGCACTGTTCCTACAAACGAGTATCCTGCTATAGAGACTGGCCAGTATACCACAAGTACAACTGTTGCTCAGTCCTACTCTGAGCACTGTTGCTACAAACCAGTATCCCTGCTCTAGAGACTGACCAGTATACCACAAGTACAACTGTTGCTCAGTCCTACTCTTAGCACTGTTGCTACAAACCAGTACCCTGCTATAGTGACTGGCCAGTATACCACAAGTACAACTGTTTCTCAGTCCTACAAACCAGTATCCCTGCTATAGAGACTGGCCAGTATACCACAAGCACAACTGTTGCTCAGTCATACTCTGAATACTGTTGCTACAAACCAGTACCCTGCTATAGTGACTGGCCAGTATACCACAATTACAACTGTTGCTCAGTCCTACCCTGAGCACTGTTCCTACAAACCAGTATCCCTGCTATAGAGACTGGCCAGTATACCACAAGTACAATCACTGTTCCTACAAACCAGTATCCCGTCTATAGAGACTGGCCAGTATACCACAAGTACAACTGTTGCTCAGTCAGACTCTGAGCACTGTTGCTACAAACCAGTACCCTGCTATAGTGACTGGCCAGTATACCACAAGTACAACTGTTGCTCAGTAATACTCTGAGCACTTTTGCTACAAACCAGTACCCTGCTATAGTGACTGGCCAGTATACCACAAGTACAACTGTTGCTCAGTCATATTCTGAGCACTGTTGCTACAAACCAGTACCCTGCTATAGTGACTGGCCAGTATACCACAAGTACAACTGTTGCTCAATCCTACAAACCAGTATCCCTGCTATAGAGACTGGCCAGTATACCACAAGTACAACTGTTGCTCAGTCCTACCCTGAGCACTGTTCCTACAAACCAGTATCCCTGCTATAGAGACTGGCCAGTATACCACAAGTACAACTGTTGCTCAGTCCTACAAACCAGTATCCCTGCTAAGAGAATTGCCAGTATACCACAAGTACAACTGTTGCTCAGTCCTACTCTGAGCACTGTTGCTACAAACTAGTATCCTGCTGTAGAGATTGGCCAGTATACCACAAGTACAACTGTTGCTCAGTCCAACTCTAAGCATTGTTGCTACAAACCAGTATCTCTGTCTGAGAGACTTGCCAGTATACCACAAGTACAACTGTTGCACTGTTCCTACAAACCAGTATCCCTGCTATAGTGACTGGCCAGTATACCACAAGTACAACTGTTGCTCAATCCTACAAACCAGTATCCCTGCTATAGAGACTCGCCAGTATACTGTAGCCCGTGTTACTAGGAGGTAAGGCGGTCAAGGCAGTAGCCAGGTTAAAAACAACAACAGGTATTTATAGACATGAATTGATATTAAAACTTAATCTAGGATTGTTCCCACTACCTACCTATTTGAGCTTAGTTAAAACCACTCATTTTTAAACAAAGAAATCTTAACTTTTAATAATAAGAGGTTTAAAAAAATTAAACTTAGTACTGCTTTATTTTTGATTTAAAAATATCAAAACCAAGGTACAAGATAATATATAAGCTATTCAGCATCATTCAATTGGTTTATTTTTATTCTGTGCATTGGTTAGACAACCAAGTTGGGTAGTTTTAAGACAAAATCTTGACAAAGGACATATGAAGTATTAGTGAGATTGTTGAAAGGAGGGAAAGGCGCTAAACGTATGAGATAAGGAAACAGCAAAAGTTTTATAATTGAAATAATTTACAAGTATGAGTGTCAAATAGGCCGACAAAGCAAGAGGAATCTGAGGAAGGGATGGCTTAAGGGTAGGTGTGCGAAATGGTAGAGGGTCCAGCTTTCAAACCCGAGCTCCTTCCATTCTAAGAAAATATAATTATTGTCAGTTTGAGAACAGTTTACTTGAATAAAAGTGTGTTTCAAAGTTTCAAACACTGTGACTCATAGCTTGTGAATGGTTTTTGTTTTGCTAGTTTAGTGTGTAGTGTAGACTGGTGTTAATTATTCAATTTTTAGTTATATTTGATATGGGTTAAACTGGTGTGCTTTCCCTGTGTGCTCAATTTATATGGATTTTTAAAAATTGCCAATCTAACTATGAAAATTAAAAAACTAACAAAACAATCTTGTCTACTTTCGTGGATTGAACCTCCGCACAAAAAAAAATAAAAAAAATCAACTGTTCCTATCCTTCTTTTAGAAACCAATGATAACGAAGCGGGTAGACAACTTTATGACGAAAACATTTTAGATTCCAAAGACAACAATGGTGGCAAGTTTGAAAAAGAAGATGTTTCATTGTCATCCTCAACAGCATCAACATCAATTGACTTAGAAAGTGGGCATATAATGGACATAGGGCGCTATATTAATGTAAGTGGAGGAGATTTACATCTTAAAGAAAAACTATTATCTGAGCCTTGGTTTCCTCCTGTAGGTTATACATTTCCGACTATTAGAAAAAGACATTTACGTTTACAGCCTCATTGGAGTACTCAAGTTTTCATAGTTAGTTTATTCAGAACTATTAAATGGCGCGTTATTCAAATATTGTGTACTTTTTTTCAAATGAATGTGCTGGTAAGGGAGGCCACGTAAAGGTAGGAGCGCTTGTATCAAACGGTTTTTTTAAATGGAAAGATGCATTGGTGGCTACCATAAGAGATGAATCGAACTTGCAGACATTTTTTTAGTTATTTAGAAAGGAGCTCGTGTAAATGTAGTTAAACAAATTGACACTGGGTTTAAGCAGCACACTGAAGAAAACAGAAATAGGCTTCGTTCTATCATGGATACTATTATAATGATGGCAAGACAAGAAATTCCACTACGAGGCACTAATGACTCTGGGGCTTTGCTTCCTGATGCCCAGAACCTTTTATTAATGATGTAAATTTTCATGCGATGCTCAGGACGTGGGTTAAGTGTGGTGACTTATTCTCAGGCATCGCATTGATACAGCTCCTTCTACTGCTGTTTACACCGGCTCAGATATACAAAATAAAATTATATACATTTGTGGTAAGATAATCCAAGATAGTATTGTAAAAAGAGTAAATAGCTGAGAGTGTTTTACAGTATTTGCTGATGAAACCACAGACATCTCTCGAGTTGAACAGTTATCGTTATGTGTTTGCTATATTGATAACACTGAGACAAATTCTGAGTCCAAGCTCAGGGAAGATTTTTTACAATTCATCCCAGTAAATGATGCTTCTGGACGAGGACTTGCTGGAACTATTTTGGAGGCAACTGATTAATATGGACTTCATGTATATGGACAGGGGTATGACGGAGCAGCTGCAATGAGTGGGAGATTGAATGGTGTGCAGGCTGTAATCACTGTAGTGCCCAATCTCTAAACCTTGCATTAGGTCACTGCTGACAGGTACCAGCCATCAGGAATTGTATTGGACCTGTAACTTCAGTTGGGAATTTCGTGAGAGCATTTGCTCAACGAACCAATATTTTCAAAGAAAACATTCTGAAGAAAGCACCAGAGTATAAGAGAACTACTCTGACAGCAATGTGTGATACAAGGTGGGTAGAAAACCATAATGCCTTATTGCGTTTTGTAGAGATTTATAATTATATCATCTACACACTAGAGGAAAAAAGGTGTGTGTACTTATGTACGCACGTGGGAAGTTATACTTCTTTGGCATCATTAAATAATAAATATTTAACAATAATAATTTAAAAATATTTTGTATTAATTATGTTAAATAATAATATTTTAATTTATATCAATAAATAATACATACGGATAGTTAACCTCAATTATATTGGAGCACTTGAAAAAGTCTATAAGCACAATTTTTTTCACTAATATTTACGAATAGTAAATAATATTAATCAAAATATTCAATTTAAATCACTACTGAATATAATTTATTAGCACATATATAATTCGCACTTGTATGAAACTAAAACACGTGTTGTGAATGTAGAAACTAGAAACATGTGGATAAATATTATATA
>CABFVZ010000698.1:54264-73548 GCA_902151445.1 Timema monikensis | reverse complement strand
AAAAAAAAAAATAAAAAAAATTAAAAAAGAGGCCATGGTTTTGGAAAAAAAAAAAAAAAAAAAAAAAAAAGTAAGAAATTTGCATTATGCCGGTTTTTTAAACTTTATCATTATCAAACATTGTTTCCAATAAATATTATAAACATGATTTCTTAGCCTACAGTTCACATTCAACACACACTTAGAATTATAAATTAAAGCTTGAAAATGAAACCAAACACGAAAATGACAAGTGTTCTCAAGGGTTGGGAAAACTCAGTTGAAAAATCCCTTACTTTGGATCCTTTTCAGAAAAAAACCAGACCAAGATTCAGGCTTTCAGTGCAGTTATAGTTTTATTGTTTTTATTGATAAACAAGTCGGCCTATTGGCCCTCATTATATTGTCTATTAGCATGTTCCATTATACTGTTTTAGAAAGTATTAGAGATGCTTGTAAAATGTCAGAATTCAGTATATTCCCTTGCCCCAATGCTGGTATTCAGTATATTCCCTTGCCCCAATGCTGGTATTCAGTATATTCCCTAGCCCCAATGCTGGTATTCAGTATATTCCCTAGCCCCAATGCTGGTATTCAGTATATTCCCTTGCCCCAATGCTGGTATTCAGTATATTCCCTTGCCCCAATGCTGGTATTCAGTATATTCCCTAGCCCCAATGCTGGTATTCAGTATATTTCCTTGCCCCAATGCTGGTATTCAGTATATTCCCTAGCCCCAATGCTGGTATTCAGTATATTCCCTAGCCCCAATGCTGCTATTCAGTATATTCCCTTGCCCCAATGCTGGTATTCAGTATATTCCCTTGCCCAAATGCTGGTATTCAGTATATTCCCTCGCTTCATTGTATTGTTAGTATATAGAACCAATAGCCAATAAGAGTTTTCTTAGATTGTGAGACACGTAAGGACATGTTTTCTTCAATTTAGGGTTTAATCAGCTATTCCGGTTGCTGATCCATTTTCAATGCTATTCATTTTAATAATATTTTAACACTAACAAATTTGGTTTAATGTAGTTTCTAAATATTCTTATAATACATTCCAATTTTTGAAAGTAATAATCTTGGTCATGGGAAGTGAATCCACGACTGTTTACATTAAACACAACTGATTTTATCACAGAGATATCCTGGTGTGTCACATGTTCAAGGTCATTAACTATGTGGGACGGTGGGTGTGATCCAAACAATAATACTTTATACAATTAGAGCATTGGGGAAGAAAGCCAAAATAACTTGTTTGAATTAACATGTTACAGGTTGTTGCAATTAGTGTACAAATCAACACAATTCCTAGGAATACAATAATTAATATTCATAAACACTTAACTAGATCTTTGCATATTGGTTAATTAATTCAAATTTGAAAACAATATTGTGTTAAAGAAATATCTTTCAGAGCTATAGTTATATCTATCAAGTGAGTGTTGGGGTAGGCTAGGCAAGGTTGTCAACACTATACCTGATTATGTTAAAAACATGTCTCATTTATTTAGTGGTTGTCATATTATCACGTCTGACTAACTACACATTAAGATTGAGAAATAAAACAGAAAAATTGCCTAAATTACCAGGGAAATCCTTTCTAAATCCATGTATAATGTTGAAAATATTTTTGTGGAGGACACGGTACTTTAGAGTGAACTGATCACTCATCTGTACAGAGTAAGAGACCATCACCATGACAAATGGTCATCAGACCACTTACAAATCATGTGTAATTTCACACCACAGCTATGAAGGTTATACAAGGATTCTTGAAACAAAACCATAACTAGACTATCTATTAGTTTTTAATCTCAAACAGATTCAAACAAAGGTTGGATGAACAATATCGAAAATAAAGAGTGAACCATCTTGCTCTTTTCATTGTGTTCATTCCTTTTATATACTTCCACCCATCTTACCTGTTGCACCTTCTTCAAAATACAACACAATTAATACTTTGAACATTTTGGAGTTGTACTTACCCCAACTCATATTAATATATAACATTATTTTGGTACATTAAAGTTAATTAGAAAATATATTTTTGGGAGTGTGCAAATACTCTTTTTTTATTTAAAGTAAGAACTAATCAAATTCATGAAATAGTTCTGAAGCCAAATATCAGTTTAAATGATTTTTGTTATTAGATTAAGTTGTGAGCAAATACCATAGTAGACATAAAATATAGTTGTAATTATTTATCTAAAAAATGTAAACTGACTTTATTTTAAGCTTTTAAACCATTACAATTTGTAGTTATATTCCTAAAGACAGTTGAAATGTACACTTCATTCAACCTGAAAGGTAACAAACTTACATAGAGTGGTTCTAGTATAACACAGCTTATAATATGATAGAGCCTAGTGTGGTCCACTTTCAGGGTGTACACATTTATAAAAATTGGGAAATAATGTGTATTTTAGATGTCAATATTTTTAGTGCTAAGGCTTTATTGTCTTCAAAACCATAATTTACTTTCAAAGTGAAGTCAAAGTTGATCAATATATTCAATGGCATAACCAAGTTTTGAAACATAGAACATCCCTATATAGTTTCAAAAAATTGTACTTTGATCATAATATAGATACATAATTACGAACACACTTAATAAATGAACAATTGAGTAACATTACATGAATGTCAATATAATATACATACCTTCAATCTAATATGATTCATGAGACTAATTAATGTGCAAATTACTGGAATATGATGATCATTAAGCTTACACAAGAATTAATAAAGTTAATGAGGTAGACAATTCACAAAGTCTACACAAAAGATCTTGCTATGAAATTGTCCAGTTACATTTAAACAATTGGTGATTTCACTCTTAGTTGACCTATATAGAAACAAATCTTTTGTTTAATTTTTTTTAAACTTTTGCTGTAGCATTTCACAATTCATCAGATTAAAATTAAAGTAAGTATCAATTCACCACCAGCTTTGATAATTATTTTTACAATTTCTAAGTAAACAATATTATTTATGTTTTGAATAAAATAATTAAAACAAATACAGCATTTGAATTTAATTTATTGCAATAAAATTAAAACTTTTTAAAAGTTAATTTGTTCTACCACTCACAAGTTGTTATTTTATGTTTAAGATGATGTTCAAAGGAAGGTTAAGACAAGGGTTAAGGCTGATACACACAGAATACTAAGCTGAGCTGTGCTGTGCTATTACTTTATCAATTTGATTTAACACTCATTGATAAGCTAGGTTAATTCTGAAAATTGAAAATTATACCTGGACACGGGAATCAAAACCGGGACCTTTGGCTTAGTATGTAAATTCTCTAACCACTGAGCTATCCAGGAATCGTCCAGTGCTCAGGGTCATTCTTCACTCATATTTTAAGGCAGGCTCTATGATGGACTTAGGGAAATTGTGTGCTACAAATGTGTGATTTTTATTAAGATCACAAGCTATCAGATAACGCAGCCACCTTCGACTCGGTAGTTGGCTTAATGCTGCCATTTGTACAATTATTGTAATTGTAAGGGATTGCATGTTTAAGAATCAAATAGCCAAAGCTATTATTTATTCTTTTTAGTGAGGATTACTCCATCTAGGTATCATATTCTGAAAATTGAAATAGCTCAGTGGTTAGAGCATTGGCGTACTAAGCCAAGGTCCCGACTTCGATTCTGGCGTCCAAGTGTCATTTTTAAATTTTCAGAATATGATATCTAGATGGAGCAATCCTCATTAAAAAGCATAAATAATAGCTTTGGCTATTTGATTTTTAAGCTAAGCTAAGCAATGGTCCCTCTTTTTTCTCCTGAATTCAGTGTTGTTTCTTTATGGTCAGCTCCAGTGATGGAGTTCTCCAAATGTCTTGTTTGAGTTCAGATGATAGTACTGAGGAAGAGAAGATGATGCTGTTAACAGTTGTTTTGGAAGTTGAAGAAATTTAGGAGGTGGAGGTTTGACTTGTTCAATTAACACTCTCATTTTAATGTAAAAGCATATATTAAATATAAAACCTAAATAGAATAATACTTCGTTAAGCAAACTGAAAACTAAACTTAAACACTTCTTTGGTTATTTTCACCAGACCAGCATTGTGTCTGTTCGACATGGAGCCTAAGCTGCGTTATGCGCATGCACAATGTAAGATGGCTCAAGAAGGAAGATGGAAAAGTTGCCGGTCAGCAATTGGAAAAAACAGCGCAGTGTAGCAAGGCATAGCTTAGCTTAGTTTAGCTTTCTGTGTGAACCAACATTTTTAAATATATGAGCCGCTATTTTGCCAAAGAGTTAGCAGATCAAATATTGCTTAGCTTAGCTTAGAGTTCTGTGTGAATCGGCCTTTACTAGCATAATTTTTAGGAGTCTGCGAACTTCAGTATATTCAAAATGTTAAAATATATTTTTATTTATTTTAAAACTAAAATAATGTATTTAAAATTTCACTGGTCAAAATAAACATAAAATGTAAGTATCACATCTTTAAAATGTGAGATTTTAAAAATAAATTAAAACAACGCATATTCTTAAAACATGAAAGATACTAATTTTTATAAATAGTAAATACTTCTGAAAAAATGTTTAAAAAACTGGATTTAAAACAAGATTTAAAAATAACCACAACAATCAGAAAAAAGTTAAGAAAAGTGACATTTTAATTTGCTAATATTTCCAAAATAAGTCTCTGTAGCTTCACTTGCCCAATAAAAGAATGTAAGAATAACCAGCAGTTAGAAATCTGAAATGTTTCCTATTTCTTTTAAGTCTTTAATGTAATAATTGTGCATCATCAGTGATTACTTCTTCAGTTTAAATTCCATTCCTTTATGCGCTGTTACCTTATATGGATTTTCATTAGAAATGATCTTACTACGAAATTTATTTTTCAATTCAACTTTTTATGCTTATAAAAGTTGATGTTCATACAGTAAAATAAAAAATAAAATGGTTAAAATAATAGTTCTTTTAGACAATATGATATAGTAAATGCTTTTTTAAATTTAAATGTGGTAAGTTTGATAAAATATTTATTTTTATTTATTCCAATGTTTATGATTACTGATTTTAGACAAGTTAACCAACATAATTCTTTAACTAAATAGTGACTAATGCTAGTTTTGTTTGTAGTTGAAAAGAATGATACAAGGGTTAAAGAGTTTGAAAACAATCAATAGCCTACCTATTCTCAATGCTAAATTTTTAATTGAACTGAAATTATAATTTAAGAAAAAGACGATGTAAGAATAGTAGAAATAATAATTATTCAAGCATTTAGTGACCTATTTAGCTATTTTTATTTTCATTGCCTTGTTATGTCAATGCAACTTAAATCAAGAATAATTCAAAATGGACGAAAATATTGAGTTAGTTTACCTGTCAAAAGTAGTTTTAGAGCTCTATTACGCATTATAGGAGCTCATTGAGGAGGCAAAGGACAGAGGGGTATAAATTCACTGACAAAAGGAATGGACTTGTCATAAGACAAAATACCTTATAATAAAATAAATAATATTATCAGTGAAACTGCCGATTTCATCTAAATTAGTTAAAAAAAATTGATTTGTAAGTACATTAAGATGAAGCTTGAAAATGGCAAGCCTACAAAACTTTTTATCTTGATCTCGAGCTTTAATGAAGAACTTAGCTCGAAGATCGAAGTCTAAAATAATCAAATATATACTAACCTTCACTAGTCAATATTTCAATGGTAGCAGACAATTTATTTGTCAATTTAAAGTTATTCCCAGATTAATTTACAAAGTAAAACTTAAACAATCTTTAGTTAATTTGAAAATACTTTGTTTTGATAAATGTTTTTAACTAGGGCAACACAGTTGTTTACATATGAAATTGATAGATTTATTAGTGTGGCGATTCGGCCGTTAATTTATTACTGTGGATGGGGAAACCCACATTCATCCAATGATAAATATTTTGGCCATGCCAGGAATTGAACCTGTGGCGCTTAGCTCAGTAGACAAACAGGCCAAGGTGTATTTTTTTTAAAAGAATAAGAGAAGAGGGAAATGGCGAGAAACAACCCAACAAAGAGGGTAGGACAGAGGTGAAGAAGGTATAGAAAGTTATCACTTTGTAGGGCTGTGTAACATAAACCTTTTCTAGAACACTCAAACACTCTTGGGTGAAAATGGGCTTAACTATACCAAAGTATTTTCAAGATAAAAAGATTCACTTGCTAAAACGGAATTCCAAACTTGTGGTAACTATAACTAACCAACGTTTATTTGATTTTTAGAAAGCCAGTGGTAGAGTACAGTAAGTTTTTAAGTTAACATGGAACATTCTGCAATATTTTAACATCATAACATGTTACAAATGAACGAGTGTACAAATCACAAAACTATAATTATCTATTAAAGAGTGGGATGGACAAGACTCTCTACTTATTGAGGGAGTTGTCAGAGCAGTTATTTCTTGAAATAACAGGGAAATTACTTTTTAAGGCAAGTTATTGTTCACCAATTGCTCAAATTGATTGAGGCAGCGCTAACTCAGTCATTGTTGGAGGGTTCTAAGAGGTGTGAGTGACTCCCCCATTGTTGGATTGATCAAATGTGTGGCAGATCCAAGCAATGGACAGATCTGTGCAGTTGTCTCTGTTAGGACATATATAGTGAGAGCTCCCCCATCTGTGATGTACTAAATAGTTGGATGTGTAGGATTTGGTATTTGCAACATGTTTGTTTTAGAACTCTTAAACTGTTTATTGGTGGTTCAGAGCCAATTAAAATTATAGGATGAACTCAACAGCCAGACCCCAGACCAGAAATTTAACACTTAGCGAGTGTACAAATGAAATAATGAATAGATAAGAAATAATGTTAACATTTAGTTACTATTTTTATTTTATATTATTAAAAATATTATATTTGTATTTCCTCTTACGATTGTAATTTTTCCAAAGATTCAAATTCAAAATTTGTAGGTAGATTTGATATTTGGTTTCAATATTCAGATTCGTAAACTAGTGGACTTGACCCAACTTTATACTAAATGTAAACTTTATAGATAAGTAAATGTAATAATACCTTATTTTTGCTTTTTTAAAGAATGTAAAAATAGCTTTGTTTTATTCAAACTTTTGAGAATTAGATTAACTCAACATACAGCAAATTGTCAGTTAAGGGATTAAAACAGAAAGTGTAAAAAGATAACTGGAATGATGAGGTTATGAGATAGTATGTCTATGTTATCGAGTAGTGGTGTCAATAGACTCCATCCTCTTCATTCTACTAATACTATCTATGTTTTCACATTTCTAGTACACTCTTAAAATATGTACATTGATATTCTTGTCCATTCCTACATTCGAATCAAAAGAAAAAAGTATTATTTTCAATATTTTGATGATTACAAATATTTGTTATGAGTGTGACATACATGATACAATTATTTGTTGATAATCATTTTTAACATTAGAGTGTACAGAATAAAGCCTAATTATTTAATCAAATTTATAGAATGCTATTAAATTAATTACTATAGTAATTATAATTACAGAGTACAAAGCTTTAATTTAGTGTGTGTCTATTTAAGTCAAATAATTTATTTAGTACTAATGGCTGAATTATTAACAGAATCGTAACAAACTTAATTATATAGTTGTATGGAAAACATATTATTCTATTTAGTTTGCTGACATATACATTGCATAACACAATTGTTTCTGGCATTCACGCAGACAGACACCTTCAATATGCCTGTCCACCTCTGTACTGGATGTAATATTATTGCAGGTGTGAAGGGTTACGAGGGGTCTCCCAAAGTAACTGGTCGATCTCATAGTAAAATTAGATTGTCATTAGAATGTATTCTTTGAGTCTTTTAAACTTGCAAATATATCAAGAACTTTCAAACAGTATTTAAGTCGGTCATAATTAGTAATGATATATAAAACCAAAATAGTTTGGGACATGGCTCCTGCCCCCTCAAACTGAAAACATTCTTACACCCTTTTGTGCAAACAAGAACATTTGAAATATTAATGTCTAAATAAAATTAAAAAACTAGCATATCCCAGGTTATGTTCTATTACAAATATGCAACTTATAAACCTAATATTGTGAATGTGAATGTTGGATTTAAACTCACTTAAATTTACATTTTGTACTAGCTAAATATTTAAAAGAGAGTAAACATATTGACATTTATTACCTTAAGTATCGGTTCAAGATTTTAGTAAAGTGCACACATCGACTTGTATTAGACTTTAAACCTATTTGAGTATTAAACTATTAGACATGTTCTTGGATACAATAAATTACTTCATATTACAAATATTTTTCACATTATGGGCCCAACAACACTATTTAAAATGTTATATAAAAAACCTGAATTTAAAAGAATAAAAATACTCTTAGATCCTAAACCATATAAAATGAATGAAAAAGTTAAAAAAAAAACAACCTTTGTATACTTTAATTCTGAAATGTTCTCACCACTGTTTATATAAATAAGTACAGACATGTTTTTCTTGGCTGCAAAGTATATTTACTCTAATAGCAAGAACCTATTTAAAAAAGTAATTGCAGATAAAAAAATTAATACTTCTGGATGTGCATAATATATTTTGTGATAAAAAAGAAAGGAAGTTGTTATATCAAATATCCATATGATCAAAATTTTTAAGTGAATATTTATGCATATTTTAAATCATAAAATAACTATTTTTGTATATATTATCATATCTTATATTAAAGACAAGTATAAATTCTTAGATTTTCACTATAACATGATTTTGATTTTCTTTTATAGCTGAATAAACCTGTGCGGGGGAAAAAATTGGTGACCTGTATTCATCATCATCATCATCATCATCATCATCATCATCATCATCATCATCATCATCATCATCATCATCATCAATAACAACAACAACAACAACAACAATTTTATCTGATTTCCAAACCTCCATCGTGGTTCGGATTCCATGTTAAACTGTAAGTTCTCACAATCACCTTACACATTAGCGTAAGTGCTTATAACCCGAACGGGTAGTAAGGCGAGGTGCCAGTAATAATAATAATTGTTATTATTTCCAGCTTGTGGTCTGGTAGTTTAGTAAAATGCCTCCATAATACTCTATCCTTCCACCATTCTTACATCCGTTACTCTTTGTTCCTACCTCCTTGTTTGGCAGGTATGCTCACTGCCAGGGGGATAGACGGAATAGGGGGGGGGACATTTCTGACAGAGTCTGGGTTCATTTTATTCTAACTCATTATTTTAGAAATGAAGGACTCCAGACTCTTAACTGTGTGTGTGAGAGAGAGAGAGAGAGAGAGAGAGCGAGACACACACACACACACACACACACACACAGGGTGATAGCTAGAGGAGCTCAAGTCCGAGTTGTGGAGTGGACGGCCGTGTCCGGGAGCGGATCAGTAAATCCAGCGTTCATGTAATGTGGGTCAGTGGAGTGTATTGTGTGCGTGGTCAATTGGCAACATAAGTGAATTACATGAATGACTTGCTTGGATATTTATTGTTATTGTGACCTTGAAGTAATGAACATTTTTGTGACTGTCTTAAATATTTGAATAGTTGTGTGTTTTATAGTTATTATTTGTTTATTTAATTTAATTCCATTTTATGTATTCTCATTCTACTCTTATTATTTAATTCAGTGGCTTGTTTAGTTGTAGTTAGTTTAATATCAGTGTATGTGTTGTTTAATATTTAATAAACAAAACCTTGAATATTCCATGTGCGTTTTCAATCTGGTTTAACCAGCAATGAACCCCAATATTCTTAGACGAACTTGCGGTTCATATGGAGATGTGTGAGCTGCCTGCGACCACGTAGGTAACACGTGACCCTCATTACAATATCAATCATTCTCTTTCCTTTTCCACCATCCTCATTACATGCCCATACCATCTCAGTCTTTCTTCCTCTATAATCATATGTACTCCGTGTACTTATACGCTTTTCTGGATAACTTTATTCCTAAACTCGTTTCTACTCGTGACAGCTAACATGCTCCTCACAAACTTTATTCCCATGTCCTCAACTTTCCTAGTCTCTCTTACATTCGTTGTCCATGTTTCTCCTTCATATTTGACCATGGGTGTAAGGTACGTCTTATACAGCCTTTCTCTTCTCCATAGCAGGTCTCTTACACACCTGTAGAACAACTCTCCCTGCTGTAATCTTCTTATTAGATCCTCTCTACCCTCACTCCACCCAACAATATAGCTTTACTAGACTTTATCATCTTCATTGTCACTACCATTCAATTCCTGTGCTTGTTCTTCCTTTCCCCTTCATACCATTACGTCATCAGCAAACATTATGACTTTCATTACTTCCTCCCCTTGTTTTCCTGCCACTTTATTCATGACCATTTCCATTACCATCACAAATAGTAGTGATGAGAAAGCACTTCCCCGCTGCTTTCCATTTTTTATTTGGAGCTACTTCAGTCACCCTTTCTCCATTTTAACACAACTCATGCTATACTCATACATATTTTTCACTCTCATTACAACTTCTCTTTCCACTCCAATCTCCTCCATCACTTTCAAATTTTATTCTCATCCACACTATCACATTCCTTCTTCCCCATAAATACCTTTACCAAGTCCTCCGATTTATACATTCTTACCATTAGTTGTTGCATAGTGAAGATTAAGTCTAGTGTAGACCCCTGTTCCCTAAATCTGTGCTGTTACTCTCTCCCCCTTCCTTTAATTTTATTTCATATTCTCTTTTCTAGTATATTTAAATTTTTTTTAAGGTGGTCACATCAGCATTATTCCCCAATAATACGAACACATCTTCCTGTCTCCTTTCTTGAAAATCGGCGCTATAACTCCCTTTTTCCAATCTTCTAGATATACAAGTAAAGGTAATCTCCAAGCTCAATCCTGCCAAGGATAAGTTCCGGATCAGTTCTATTTGGCCAGCAGGGAAGATGGTTGTAATAGAGACTGAGGACAGTGAGGACAAAGAAAGGATAAAAAAAGGGATCCAATTACTTGAGGGACACAAGTGTGAAGATCCGACGAAGAGACGACCACTTGTTACTGTATTTGATGTACCATTGTACATGGCAGTGGAGGAACTGGGAGAGACAGTTTATAAACAGGATTGAGAGAGAGGTGAGTCACTAATCATGTGGTGGAGGTTTCCGCAAGGGAGTCCTACTTACATGTCAATGGTGTCTCGGTGAAGGACTACTTAGTCATTACAATATGCAACAGGTGCATAGATTTAAGGCACAGGGTGAAATTATGCCCTAAAAAGGAGTTGGTATGTGGTCACTGTGGAAAGGTGGAAGCTCAAGGAATGCAAGGTGAAAACTAAGAGGTGTATACCATGTGGTAATAGAGGAAAATATAAGTGTAAGCATCCTAACACCAGAGAGTGCTCCACATACCAACTGCTATGGACAGACACAATAGGGGAGGTTAAGGTAAGTCTGATAATAAAAAGGAAGAATTCCCCCTCAAGAAGGAGGAGGAATATGAAGAGAACAGAAAGGTGTATAGAAGGCAAATCTGAGGTGAAGATAAGCAACCAACCAGAACAACAGGTAATGGAGAAGGTAGATGTAGACACAGAGGAAGTAACTTCAGCTTCAATTGTGGAGGAGTGTAAGTGTAAGCTCTGGAACATAGAGAGGGGGACGGTTTGGATAAAAAAGACCGGTTATAATACATGGGAGAGTTGTCGAAGCTGAGGAGGAACAAAAGGAAGAAACAGGTAAAGAGCGGCACCAGTTGAAGCCACTGGAAGCATCCACTGAGAGAGAGTAGACAGCGGATGGGGATGAGGGGATGGCAGTGGGTGAAGAAAAAGGGAATAAGTTGGAGGATATGGTCGATCCTGGTCAGATATATAATAACTTTGAGGAGAGTCTAGAGCTGTCAAGGCTGGAAGAGCAGCAAACCCTCCGCCTGGCCATGAGACACGTAATAAGAACTGGCCATGAGAAAGGTTACTATGTTGCTTTTGCCACCTCCGAGGCCTTAGAGATAATACAACTCAAGGCCATGAACCTACCTACGGAGATGAGACAACACAAGGTATTTGATAGAAGGGACAAAAAGTTCGATGTAGAGGAGATTTACTGGCAGTTTGTAAAAACAAACAGTCGCATAGCATTTGACTCGAAGGAAGCTTGGCCCAAATGTTATGTTTTTACACATAACACATAATGGCTACAATTGAAAAATTAAAGATTGTGCTGTTGAATGCTACGCGGAGTGCGACAGTAATGAATGAGATCAGGAAGGTGGCAGAGGACCTGCAGCTAGACATAGTCTGTTTGCAGGAACTGTATAGTACCTGAGGTGGGACGATACCACATATGCCTGTGAATGCGAGAATAGTAGTATCTGGGAAGTCACCCATGAGTGCAGTAGTGGTCTTTAATAAGCATCTAACGATCACAAGGTTTGATCAGTTTCTCAAAGAGAGAGTCACTTGTGTTGATTTAAGATCGAGAATAGGCACAGTCATTCTTGTCAATATGTATTTCCAGAACAGAGAAGATATATTTATGAATGAGTGAGGCAGTAGATGACGCAGATGGAGGGACTCCTGTTATTTACTTAGCAGATACGAATTCTAGGACACCCCTGTGGTTCAGTGATGTGTGGAGGAGAACAAATGGAAGAAAAGGAGGATATCGTGCCTATAAGAGGGGAGAGATATTGGAGGAGATAATTGCGGCGAGAAAACTTATAGTAGCGAACCTACCAGGGTATCCACCAGCATACCAAAGGAGAGCTGGGGCGAGTTCCAACATAGACGTGACATTTCAAAATCAAGAAGCCGGGGAAATGGTTGCTAACTGGAAAGTGCTGGACGGAATGACCATCAGTGACCATTATTTGATCACCTTTGAAATAGAAATAGAAGGTAGAAGGCAAGAGTAGATAGATATGGAGAAAAGGATAAGATACAACATAATAAAGGCAAACTTGGATAGGCTAAGGGGGCTGCTGGTGCTGGCACCTGAGGTGGCTGAAGGAGGAAATGTCAATATCACCACCAATGAGTTTAACAGGTCACTTCAGAGAGCTATGAGGGCATCCATCCCAAGGGTGAAGGATACATTGAATATAAACAATTGACCATGGAACGAACGACTTGGTAGACTCCGAAAGGAGATGAGGGTAGCATGAAGGAGATATCAGAGGTCTATAGATCCTGCTAGTCGTGGACTACTCCCCAATGGGTATAGATGCAAGTAAAAGCGAAAAGTGACGTGCAAATCACCACTGTGAAAAGTGTGACAGACTCTATCACGTTGAAAGACACCTTTTATGTACCCGACCTCCGAACTAACCTCATCTCTGTGGCAGAAATAGTTGACAACAACAACAAGGTGACATTTGAGAAAGATCGCGCGACAATAAAAGGCATAAACGGTGGCATTAAAGTTGTTGCGAATAGAATTGGTGACTTATTCTACTTATGTGAAAGCGGTCAGCAAGCGTGCACGGTCACAGGATTGAAAGTTCTAAAAGGTGAGTTAGAAATTTGGCACGCTCAACTTGCTCATTTGAATTTGAGGGACATGGTCAATATGCTCAAGAACCAATTTGTGATCGGTTTAAAAATCAATGACTCAACTGACTTAAAAAACTGTCACACCTGTCTAGAAGGAAAAATAATATCAACTCCCTTCACCAAATGAGAGGTAACCTCAAAAGATCTTCTGGAGTTAATCCATACGTCTGTGGGCCGATGAGGGAAGCATCTCAAGGTGGTGCACGTTATTTCATAACCTTCATAGACGACTACAGTCGATGGTGTCAAGTCTACTTCCTTCGTCACAAGGGAGAGGTCACTCAGAAGTTCATTGAGTTCAAGAATCTAGCCGAAAATCAAACAGCATAAGATAAAAGCTCTTCAATCAGATAATGGCAAATAATATTGCAACGATAAAATGGATTCCATCTTCAAACGTGCAGGCATCCAACGACGTCTAACAACTCCGCACACCCCTCAACAGAATGGTGTCATGGAAAGGAAGAACTGCACTCTGGTTGAGGCTGCTAGGTGCATGCTATTGGAGTCAGGAGAAGCCATAGCGACAGCCAACCACATCCGAAATCGATGCACAACAAAAGGATTGTCTGAAGGAACTCCATATGAAAGATGGTTGGGAAGACGGCCGAATATCTCGCATCTTTGTATATATGGGGAGAAAGCTATCATCCTCGACAAGTCTCCCAATAAAGGAAAGTTCAAGACCAAGGGAAAGAAAGGAGTCTTTGTTGGCTACTCTGACTGTTCCAAGGCCTCCCGGGTATGGCTACCAAGTGAAAGAAAAATCTGTGTCTCCAGGGACATAAAATTCTGTGCCATGCCTGGGCTTGGACACACATCTGCAGACTTTCTTCAAGAAGAAGAAATATCCTGTCAACATGAAGGAGGAGGGTTCAATGAAGAATAGTACTCGCAAAAGGACATAGAGATTCAGTCCGAACGCTCTGGAAGACGATGAACCATTTCATGGATTCGAGGTGAATGATGACCCCATGCTCGACATTGGAGAGCGACAAGCTAATCAAGGTGCCACAAGCACCGAATCCGACATGCTGGTCGAGCGAGGACCTGGCCAACCAAATTTAATGCGTACTGTAAGAAGGGGTCGCCCCACTAAAATAAACCAGCCTGCAGCCAACCGGGCCGACCAGAAACTTGCTCTCAACAATGATCCGCCATACGGTAAAAATACTGTGCATTCAAGCACTGCATCATCTCAAGAAACTATGGAGCCCAACAACGTTCAAAGTAACAGGGAAGATGGATCGTTTCATAACGCCCCAGTTGCAATGAACGCCTCAGAGATTCACATCGACAGTGCCATGAAGGGGCCAGATTGCGAGGAATGGTTCGAAGCAATCTATTCCGAGATCAGATGCTTGGTCGCCAACAACACTTGGGAAGTCGTTGATAGACCGACCAACGATAGAGTGATCGACTATAAGGCGGTTCTCCGAAACAAGTATAATCCTGATGGAACGTTACTATGAAGGAAAGCAAGGGTGGTCGCAAGAGGCTTTGCCCAAAGACCAGGAACTGACTTTGTGGACACTTTTTGCTCCAGTTTCCAGGATTGAATCATTTCGATTACTCATGGCATTGTCAGCTAAGCTCAACTTAAAAGTCTCACAGCTTGACATTAAAACGGCCTACCTGAATGGTGACATCGACACACTAACATTCATGGAACTGCCGGACTTGCTTGTTGAGGCACTACAAAAGATTATTAGGACTGAAAATGACAACAGCATTGTTGGGAAAGCAAAATACATTCTTCATAAACTGAAATCCGGTAACAAAGTCTGCAAACTTCGGGAGGCTATTTACGGGCTTTGTCAAGCTGGTCGACAGTGGCACGCTAAATTAATTGCAACCTTAGAATCCATCAGGTTGCAGCCCACAAACTCTGACCCATGCATGTATGTCGATAGTCGAAGTAAACATCCCAGTCTATGTGCTCATCTATGTTGATGACATCGTGATCGCTTCTGGAAACCCGGAGCGAACCAGAGACATTAAAGGTGAACTGTCATACAAATTTGATGTAAAGGACCTTGGAACTATAAATCATTGTTTAGGAATTGAAGTGAACCAATCCAAGGTCAAAGTCACGTTATGTCAGAGTGGTTACATCAGGGATGTCTTACATAAGTTTGAGATGGATGACTGCAAACCAGCAAAGACACCGATATCAACCGGGGTCAAGTTTGATTCTTCCTTCACTAACACAGAAGAAACAAAGCAATATCCATTCAGAAAGTTGATTGGAGCCCTCATGTACATCGCCATTGGTACCCGTCCCGACATTGCTTACGCAGTCAACATGCTGAGTCAATATAATAATTGTCACACCTCAACTCACTGGCAAGCTGCCAAGCGTGTGCTAAGATATCTACAAGGAATCGTTGACAAGAGGTTGGTCTACTCCAGGGATGATGAGGGCATTTCCGGTTTCGCAGACGCCGACTGGGGAAACTGTGACACTGACAGAAGGTCCTATACAGGTTACTTTCACCTTGTCCGGAGTGGCGGTATCATGGTGCTCAAGAAAGCAGAGAACCGTTGCTTTATCTTCAACCAAGGCAGAATATATGAGTCTCACAGAAGCTGCGAAGGAAGCAATCTTCCTGATGACCTTCGTATGAGAACTTAGTTTAAAGGAGTTGTCAAACGTCATTATTTTCAATGATAATCAATCAACTTTAAAATTGGCACATAACCCCGTCTTCCACTCAAGATCGAAACATATAGACATACAGTTTCATTTTATTCGTCAAGCTCTCCAAGATCACCCACTAAGTCTTGAATATCTATCCAGTGAGGATGTGGTAGCTGACATCTTAACAAAACCTCTTCCTGGATCCAAACACGAGAAGTGTGTCAACGAATTGGGTTTACGTGCTTGATTGTTAACTGTTGACCTTTTGGACTCAAAATTGAGGAGGGTGGGGTTTTGGAGTTTAATTAATACCGTCAAAACGTTCATGTTTGTTTACATTTGTAGTTCACTATAATGCCGACAGATGTCTCATGAATTTAGTCTTAAAAGCCTTTTTCAAATAATAGACCGTTAGTCGTATTCCAGCCAAGCACTGTATTGGTCGTGCTATAAATTGTGTTAGCAATAGTTTATACATTTTGTGTATTTCGATCACTACTCTGCCCAACATATAAGAAACAACATAAAAATGCTTTTCAAACGTTCAAAACAGACTCTGCCTTAAGATATGAGTGAATGACCCTGGGCACGGGACAATTCCTGGATAGCTCAGTGGATAGACCACTGGCGTACTAAGCCAAACGCCCCGGGTTCGATTTCTGTGTCCAGGTGTCATTTTTCAGTTTATAGAATATTAAAATGCTTTGTTTTATGACGTCAGTAGCCTAATCATACTACCTCACCTACACTGTAAATTAATGATGCAAAATTCTTCGTAAATTGATTGAACCATTTGAGTACAGAACTCAAAGTGCATCTGATGCAGATCACAGATTGCTTTCACTTGAAAGTTGATCTCTTTCTTGATAATGAATGATACCATATTTCATAACAGTTTTCAGATTGCTTTGGTAGCATGGTATCCAAAAATATACCTTTATTGATAATTTCTATCATTTTGGGATTGTGTGAATAAAATAACTACTGAATAAATAATTTGTTTTGAACAGCATCTTATAAGGATGAATATAATCTGTATAGGTAGTAAAAAGCGGCGACAAAAATTATCCTTTAAGAACAAACTTTAGAGGAGAAAAAAACCAAAGTACCTGATCTTTAATTTTGTATAAGCGTATTTATTTCAAACTATAATCAAAAATTTATGTATGGTTTATGATAGTGGCCAAAACTTTTAATAAAGTATACAAGTATATAATATTAAAATAATTTATACCAACTCTCCTGGTTTGTTATGGTAACTAAAAAAAATAAAATATTTTTAGTAAAGTGAAAAGAATTGTGTATTTTAATTGAAGATAGTTAGTAAAAACTGTAATTACTAAGCTCGAACAAATTAGTAACATTCAAACAAATAAAGTTTGTTCGAAGTTTTCCCCTAAGCCTTAGGCCTAACCCAACCCTTTGGATAAATACTAAGCCACACACCATAATATGTAATCCAATATTTCTTTTGATTTCAAATATTTTTATGACTTACCTTAATATTTTTCAAAATGTAACTAGTTTAATATCCGAGTAAGAAAACCCCCCAATTTAAATTATTCAAGTAAAATTTAAAATATAGATGAAAACCGCTGAAATTATTCTGGTCTAAAAAAGTACTAACCCTATTTAGGGGTTTAAGTTGTAACCTCATAAAAATATAAAGAATGTTCAAATTTGTGGTTAGTAAAGGTTTTACTGTTAATAACTAATTAAAAATTATGTCCACTATGGAGCATCACTTAATCATATTTTGTAAATGGAGTATTTAAATTATTAATTCTTACTTCAAAACCAAAAATATATCAAAGTCTTATATAAAAGATGATTGCTCCACCAGGAATGACTATTGTTAAATTAAAAATAACCCTCTTAAAATAATGTTACAAAACAAAATATTGTGGCTAGTTAAATGTAGATATAATATCTAAGATACTAATACTAATGAATCACCTGGCATAAAATACAGTTTCATTAAACTTAAAATGTGTTTATTTTAATCGACAGTTATACGAACAACTATAAAATATTAATATTTAGTTACCAATAAATGCAAACAATAAAGTGTTGTTAAATAATAAGAGTTAGTTTTTAAACATTCCTAAATTGTATTACAAATATTAATTTTTGCCTCCTATTTTTTTAAATGTATTTATTTTTGTTTTGTTGAATTGTCATTCTTGACAACATTGCTATCACAGTTTCTTATGATGTGAAACCCCATTAAAAGAATAAATATTTAAAAAATGTCTAAAAAATGTCTAAAGACATCTGAAATCTACTTCATCATTCATAATATAAAATACAAATAAAAATAAAATTCTAAATCACTGTTAAAATATCCATGGAATACATTTTTACAAAATAATAATAGTAATAAAAATAGCTCACGGCGGTCTTGTTAAATACATTGGCAGACTTGATTTCAAATGATAAGAAATCTCAACGCTCTTCTATGCCAGGAACTTTCCATTGCAGTTTCTTCCCGGCTTCATAAAGTTTCACTAAAGTTTCTTGCACGTTATCCTCATTTACCATTCGCAAGTAACGCTGATACAATTGCAAGGCCGTACGTGCGTCTTCAATGGAATCATGGGTTACAGATTGTATTTTTAGACCTAGCAATGTGCAAACAACATATTCACAAGACTGGAGCAAAACAAAATTAAGTTTAGCTAATGATACATTCAACACATTTTAGTATAACACATTATTTTATAATAAAGGAAATTGATAAAACTAAAGAAAGAGGAAAAATAAACTACTAAGAATAAGAATAAATTTGATGAAGAAAGCCCACCTAGGGAAAGAGGAAAGATGTGGGAAGAATCCAATGCACAAAGGTGACATCTTCTTCCTTTCTTCTGTCTTCTATAGTAGAAGTAGTCACACACACATTTTTGTTAAAATGTTACTACTTCTACTATAAAAGTTATCTGATTACCAAACCCTTCCTTCACCTCTGACAAGACATCTTGTGAATGTGAGGAATGCCAGGCCTCCACCGTGGTTCGGATTCCACGTTAAACTGTAGGTCCTCCATTTCATCTCACAATCACCCTACCATTACACATTAGCGTAAGTGCGTATAACCCGAATGGGTAGTAAGACGCGGTGCTAATAATAATAATA
>CABFVZ010000698.1:37255-54032 GCA_902151445.1 Timema monikensis | reverse complement strand
AAAATGTGTGTGTGACTACTTCTACTATAGAAGACAGAAGAAAGGAAGAAGATGTCACCTTTGTGCATTGGATTCTTCCCACATCTTTCCTCTTTCCCTAGGTGGGCTTTCTTCATCAAATTTATTCTTAGTAGTTTATTTTTCCATTTTCTTTAGTTTTATCAATTTCCTTTATTATAAAATTATCTAGCCATTGGGCCACCTCATTTTTGAAACAGTATAACACATTAGTAATAGCTTACTTTAAGACGAAAGGTATTCTATGGATAGATAAGAAGTATTGCCACCAGCATTTGCCTGAAAGAAGGTTGGGAAATCATCATATGTAAATACTAGTTATTCAAAATCAAACCATACTTTTTAAGATGTCAGCTACTTTAATAAAAGTTTAACAATTTGAACTGGTAATTGACTGGTTTGCTAAAAGTGTTATCAAACAATTGAGAAATCACACTTCTATGTATTAAAAAAAAACACTAAGTTATCCCATTTAATATTCATCAAATGTACCATAAGCCAACATAATTGAAATGTGGGGTTATGGTAAACTACAAAGAGGGTTGCGAGATATATTTATCAATTACATTTTATTGTCATTTGCTCATTAATTTCAGGAGCTAATCCTGCTGCTATATAAGGGGAAGGGAGAGAGAACTTGGAAACTGGCAAAAAAATATTGAGGTTATTTGGAACAACTCCAGTATCACCAAGCTAAGTGTGCTGGCTATTCCTCCTAATTCAAACCAAAAATATATTGTTAACTTGAATTTGTAAATTAATTATAATCTTTGTGATAACAAAATCAATAATCCTTTTAAAAAGGCAGATAGAATATTTATAGGCTCAAACATAGTTTATTGTTGTGTATTTTGTTAAAATTGCATTTTATAAATAAAATCATTACATTTTACATTTACATAGTTATGCTGGCAAAATTTAACTAATACAATATCTAATTGTATTAGTTAAATTTTGCCAGCATAACTTAATCATTTTAACCATTATGATACATATCAAAATGTAAATTGTAATGATCATCCGTACACACTCTGACGCATTTGATACAGTCTAAGCCCTGCGCTTGAAAATACTCATCAAGTGCATTAAATATCTCTGAACAAGTGGTCTGTCCAGATAAGTCAAGGCAACAAAGAAGTTCTTCCCCTAAGTCTTCATCTTCACTAAACCTCACGAAGCAAAGTAGGATAGAATGGTTACTCATGTCAGTTGAAACATCTAGATTTCTCTATCCCCTCCACAACTTGCTTATCGGTGGCCATATCAACAATTCTCCTCTGAATGGTGGTGTCCAAAAGCGATATAGTTTCTTAAAGGTTTGAGGACCCAACATTTCTTGTATGACATCTAAGATGCAAAGCTTTACTAACTCCTCACCAAGAGCAAACAGTTTTTTTTTGTTTTAGCTATTAGAAGAGCAACTAAATAAGACGCATGAAGCAGCGACTTGTCACTAGTCATCATCATTTTCATTTGACTTTTTTGAATGTTCATCTGGTCAAGTAATCTTTAAAAAAATAATCCAGTGGCTTATCACTAAAATCTCTATGCTTTGAATGCAAATGATGAAAAAGCATCATTTGACAATTTCGGAAAATACTACACACCAAGGCCATGGCGATAGTTCACTTCCAGGGGCTACAATGAAACCAAACTTTAAATATTCCTTATCGTAATGCCTAACAAAGTTTCCTTTTCTCTTTTTGGTTTGTATTGCTTGTTCTGAAGTCTCAACACATTTTCTTTCTTTGTTTCTTCTAGATTTGAAGCTAGTATTTTACATACTTTTGGTAGTGTCCCTACTTTTCTCCTTAATATTGTCCTTGCCTCTACTAAAGAAGTTTAACCTTTTTATTTGACTTTTTTCCCCCCTCCATTTTGTAGGGTTTAAAATTTTACGAGAGGAATAATAATTTTCATGATGTGTCATCCACAGGTGAGCTGACGCAATACTGGCATTCAGCGGCCGCTCACATCGCCTATATAGTCCGAACGTTATGTGGTGAGGCCTGACCTTGAACGGAGTGGTGGGAGAGTATATTCATTGCCGCGTGCAGCGTCCCGCTAGTCCCCCAAACTTGTAGTGCCTGAATCATGTAGCAGCTACATTATCCTGGTGGGGCCGGTCCGCGAACCACCAGTTGAAGAACACTGGTCTAGAGTCCAAAGAGACTTTGCAGGACTTTTTCAAGGTCAGTTGTTTTTGATAGCAGCAGATGCTATTATAAATGAATTGAGATAAAACCTCATTTGCAGTGATACATCACTTTAGAGGCGACTCACGGGATTCCAGATGTAGTGGTGTCCAATAACAGCCCCTCATTCAAATTTGAAGAGTTTCACAGTTTCTTGGAAGGAAATGGAGTAAAACATATAACAACAGCTCCTTTCCATCCAATGTGAGTCATCCCTAACAAATTGTTGTCATAGTATATGTGTCTATAAACCAAACGGTCAGCAAACTATTAGTTTATACTGTGAACCTGGTAGTGAAAGTAGGTATACAAATATGTTGTTAAGTTGAATTGGTTTTTATCTCAACATTTCTATTCCAGTATCACCAAGGTAATGGTGCTGACTAACAACAACAACTCTGCTTACCTGTCTGTCTGTCTGTATGGTTTAAGTTCTGCTATCTATGTAGTACAACCAAATAAACATTATAGTTAACTGTACAGCCCAACCAAGAACAATAACCAGCAACAAACAGAAAGCCATTATGTAAAAGTGTTTGTGAAAAGAAACCCTTGAAGAATGTGCTTGAATAAATATGTGTCAAGTTCTATAATATTTTCTATGAGCCCCCCAAGTGAAGATGGTCTCCTAGCCTTGTCATTAGCATCAGTTCACACTTTGTCATGCTAATATCATAACATATGTTTATTTATGTGTTAACGGGGAGAGCAATATTTCCCCTGCATCTTACAAGAGATAAAATGTTAGCTTAGTCCCAAATTGAACTTGGATGTGTGCATGTTCTACATGTTTGTTGTTTCCATGGCAAAGTAGTAATATATACTCACCCAGAAAGTGCCACGCTAGAAACCTAAGTGACACCATGCGTTGATGAGGCAGATGAAACAAGAAAACAGTATCTATTGCCTGATCCGCTGGGACCACAAGATTAATTACCCTGAAACAGTATACAATACTTTGGATTACACCTTAAGTACAATGTGGGAATTCATAGCAAAAAAAACTTCTCTGCCTTTTAAAAATATATTTAATAATTGCAATTGTTTCAGCATTAAAAAAAAGTCCTGAATTTCTGAATCTATAAAGTAAAATATTAATCTTTCAATGAGCGATAAAAGATTCACAGAAGGTGAATTAAATTACTTTTTCCAAACTTTACTTTACATCTATTACTGTTCCCCACCTATGGAATGTGTATGTTTTTTTATTCAAGTCATATATTTTCCTCTACCGGCCTGTCTTAATTTTATATGAATTATAATCTCACTTATCAATGATACATATTTTTCCCATGCGGGGAATCAAAGCCGGGATCCTTATTTCAGTAGACAGACACACTACCGACTGAGTTAAGGTGTCCGATTTTTTTCTGAACTAAAATACATTTTTTGACAACATTTGCAAATTGAGGTTTGTTTATCCATATTCAAAGTTTGAAAGAATAAATCTGCCTGTTTAACAGAAAAACTCCATGCCCATATTGTACAATTTATTCTAGTTTTCTGACAAGAATGCGGAACTTTCTTTATACCCTCTTTTACTTTGATTAAAAGCATCCATTTGGTGTTTATCTATGGTTTGAATTTAAATTTTTTTAAATGTATATTGTCAGAAGAAAGATTTTTCTCTCTCCATATAGCATAAGCTAATTACTACTAGGGGTGTGCTAAGATTAAAATAAATAGAATTTAATATTTGCCAACTTCCATTTAAGTCTGAAAACATTTCAGCACCTATTACAAACCTTGGTCAGAAAAATATATTATTCAAAATTTTCCAAATCTATTTCTTAAATATCTCATTCCAACCACCTTCACCATGTTCTTGTGTTTCTCCTGACAAACCCACGCTTCACAGCCATAAAACAACGTTGGTGGTAGCACACTTTTATATACTGCCATCGTTTCCTCGTTCGATACTACCTCATTCTTTGCAATAGTCCACATACAGCCAACCACTCTCCGAGATGCAGTCGGCCGTTTGTTGCCTTCACCACATATCCTTCTATTCTTACAGAACATTATTACCAGATACACAAAATCATTTACTTGTTCCATTTATACTAAGGTGACAATCATTTCCTGGTATGTCTATATCAAAAACTATCACCTTAGTTTTGGAGACATTTATACAAAGATCCATTCTGTGTGTTGCCACGTTCAAATAACTTAATGCAGTCTTCAAGTCTCTTTCCTTCTCAGCCATTAATACACAGCATCACTCACATTCACATTGTCCATGTGTACACCAATTGTGTCCTCACAAGCATCCTTCACTACACTTATTCATGCACCCTCTCTCACCCTCTCTACCAGAAACTTTGCCTAACTGCCCTATAATTCTTACATTCTCTCTTATTGCCTTTGCCTTTGGACAAAGGAACACCCACCAACGCCCGCAGCCTTGCCATTCTTTAACACTTTTATAGCTTTTAACACCTCAGCCTCGTTCATATTTTCAATTATTCTAAAATGTCCCTATTTTCTGTTTTCACCCTACAATTGCTCAAAATACTCCCTCCTTCTCTCTCTCTTATACCACGCTCATTCTGATTGCACTCCTTGTTTCATTCTTTCTATCCACTACCAGGACAGCTTCTTACTTCCTTCAAAATCATTCTACATTGTTTTCTCCTTTTAATTTCATTGCCTTCTTACTCTCCTTTACTACATATTTTCTTTCCAGTCATCTTTTCTCTTTATAAATGTCCCACAACTTATTATATTCTCATTTACTCTTCGTTTGTATGATTCCTTCTTTTCTCTGACACCTGTTTGTTCCAAGTTTACCAACACTGCAGATCCACACACTCAACTAAGACCTCTTTTATTTTATATATTATTAGAATTTAGTTTGACTTTACATTCATGCTTTTGAATATTAATTTTTTGCCAAGCAATCTTTCATCTTGTGTTCTCACACTTTTATCTTGCAATTTTTCCACTTTCACTCCTTTTTACTTGCTTAGTACTATTGTTTCCTATCTAATTTAACTCCTGAGATCACTAGGAAGTGATCAGTTTCACAACAATGAGCTCTACGCACAGCCCTAGTATTATTTACTAAACTTCTAAGTTTCTCATCATAAACCACAAAATCGATCATCGTTCTCGGCTTGCCCCTTTGTCATGTATTAATGTGACTATCTTTGTGACTAAATCATGTGTTCGACACAAATAAAACCTTTTTATAAACACAGACTCATTAACTAATTACAATTCTTGTTTACAAATTGTGTATTTAATCAGCGTTTAGAATTTAATTAAATTATAATATAATTTTTCCCCCCTCAAAACTAAAACAAAATTACTTATTCCTCAATGTCTGGAATAGATAATATTTTTTATTCAGCTCCACCTTAAATTAAAAAGTGTACTAGCTAGCACATCCCTAAAACCAAGAATAAAATTGTTATATTTTAAATATGTACACTCAAGTTATCATTAAGGGTAGCAGTCTTACCTTGATAGATAAAATATGGCTTTAAGCATGCAAGGTAAGCTTGCTACCTTTCAAGGTAGTAAACAAAGGGTACATGTATCCGTATAAACCATACAATTAGGAGTTATCCTAGGATTTACAAACAAGTGCATCAAATACCTAGAATCCTTAAGGATATTCAAGATTAAAGGATTAGAGAAAATTTCAGATTCAAGCATTTAATCCTAAAAACTTTTCTTTTTTTCAACTGATTAAAGTGAAATTTGTTTTAGAGCTTTAATACTGTTTATTTGTGCTCAGAATCAATTATTAGAATATTAAGAACTTAACAACCAGACCCCAGACCAGTAATTTAACACATAACTGAATGTATGAATGTTATAATGAATATATTATAAGAAAGAATGTTGACATGTGTTACTATTTGTATTTTCTATTATTATATTTGTATTTCTTCTTAGGTTCATAATTTTTCCAAGCTTTGGATTTGTAAAATAATGGATTTGACCCAGCTCTAATATTTATACGTATGAGTTAGGGATGAGGAAGGTGAAATGTATCCATATTTGCTCAAAGCGAGTGTGGAAAATCACACCCAGCACCCGACTAGGATTCAAATCTCAACAACTTACTGCGACAGAGATGCCTCAGACCAGGCATGCCAAACTTGGTTTAATCACATTTGTTAAAATGAAAATTATAAATCCTGAAAGGACTGCATTAAAAAAAATATAATGTTACCTTCATGTGTAAAAATTACTCCAAATTAGTAGCTTTTTATTATAAGTTGAAAATTAAGATATAAAAGAAACAACACAGCCTTTGTTTCCTCCACAGAATTTTGCATTGTTGATCAAACATTCTTTAGAAAATTTACCATTTTTGAAAGGGGATTTGAATTAAAATACAATAAAATCCGGCCACATTGTATGTCCCTAGACCTCAAGTATAACATGCTTGCCAATGTGACTACTTAAAAAAAGGTTAGAGAAATCCATTGCTAAATACTCATTAAATATATAATTCAATAATATACAGCTTTTTCAAAATACAACTGCCAATTCATTGGTGTTTTTTTTAATGTATTTCTTAATTTGAAAAGAGAATATTTTAGAACACTTTGAAGATTCAGTATAAAATAATCTGTCTGGAGATTGTAAAGTAGCGAACTTTTACTATTATTATCGAGTGTTTATAGAGATATATGAAAGCAATGTGGAAAGCATTGTAAAATAATGTAAGTGACAAGAAAGAAGGCCAACCTGGAAAGTTAGTTAAGCTAGGCCTGGAAAACAGATATTTTTTTCCCTTTCCTTAAGTTTCATACACACACTGCACATTTTTATTATTTTCATAGCTACACATGTTTGAACCATAAATGAAGACTGAGGTGTTAATGTTTAATGAGGGGTGAGCGTATGAATTCCAATCAGTTTCCCACGTCTTATTTATCATTGATTTTTCCCATTTTCGCTCAATGTTTATGAGGATACACATTCTCTAAATAAAATATTTCATCCCTTTACTTATATTAAGCAGTTAATAAACAAAGGATTAAATAGAGCATAAAAGGAGGTTATATGTTTATTAATGCGTAGTGTTAAATTGAGGGTTATTTAAAAAGAACTCTTGAAAATTTAAAAAGTAGCAGCAATTAAGTAACTATAAATGTGCCAGCTTTTTCTGATAAGTTAACACACTACATTTAATTTTACCATCTTTTATTACTTATAAGAGGCAAAGATGGCAGTAGGTATGTAAATGCCAACATTGTTTTATGTCTGTAAAGTGTGTGTTTGTAAGGAGAAACACAAGAGCAAGGTGCATGCAGCTGGAATGTTTGTGGAAAAACTCGTATGAACAGTCAGTAATTAATGGGTACTGAAGGAGTGCAGTTTGAAAGAGAATTCAATTGGTCAATGTAAAAGAAACGTCTTATGTTGGTTTGGGCATTTCGAGAGGTTGGGTGCAGATCAAGTGCCGAAGAAAATATATGACAGTAGTGTGTGTGGATTAAAAGAAAGGGTTAGGCCAGGTAAGACATAGCTAAATGTGGTAGATGAGTGTGTGAAAAAGAGAAAGACTATGAGTTGTAAGAATAAAAGAGCATGTATAGCTCGGTGTACGGATGTTGTTGAAGCGAGGGGGTAAGCAAGGATAGGCAAGTGTGAAGAAGTATTAAGTACATAGTTGTGTGCGTATGTATACACACAAACACTCATACATGTATAAAATGAAGAACCAGGGTAACACTTCAAACAGGCAGGAGGAACTGTCTTAATCTTATTTCTCCCAACCAAGTTTTTAATGAATTTAAAAAAATCTAATAAAAGTTTAAATTCCTGCAGTTTGGGCACAGGGGCTACTAATTTTGAAATTGCATCCCTCTGCATGCAGTAGATAGCTCGCAATGCTCATGCCAGACAGACAGACAAACTCTTCATTTTATTAATATAGATTGTGATTTACCTAAAGTCATTTTTAAGCCCATGACCAACAAACTTGACTCCAATATCCACCAAAAATCTAAGTTTTAGATAAGTTGATTTGAGTGTGGTCAGATGCTTAGAGCTGAAATTGGCATCCAGGTCTCCTGGTTTGATTCCAGAAAATTTTGTTAGATAGTCAACCACTTGCTCCTGTGTTGAAATGTAGTCGTCAATGAACGGTGAGCCTTTCATTGGGCCTTGCCTAGAAACATTGGATTTGGTGTTAATTACTAGATCAAGATTATAAACAAGACAATTTACTCAAAATATAAGACCAACATTTGTGGGTGAGGTCCCCTTTCTTTTTTTAACTAAAAGCAAACTTGAATCAAATTTATGAAATATTCTACAAGCTGAACCAAAGTTTGAATATTTTCTCGAAACGGTTTTATTCTTGAAAACATATCACACTATATCTATTTATATAACTCTATGCATCAACATCCATAAAAAAAATGTTTTATTGCACATATGTTTGTAATATTTCATTCTAATGTGATAAAGATTGCATTTCAATCTCTTCAGATTTTCTCATGAGAATATTAATTTTTAATTACATAACAGCTCAGAATGCCAATAGATTACTTTCGCTGACAATATTTTTGTTGGTAGAACTTTCTACTTATCGAGGTCGAAATTTTTTTCAAAGCAAAGTCAAAGCTGATACATTTTTTGAAACCTAGTTAAAGTTTCTCTTTTGTAAAAAAATCTGACTAACAATACACTTTATATAAAAAAAACCTAAAAATGGCCTAAGTTATCATAGACATTTAAAAGAATTAAGAAGTCAAAATAAACCTTTCTAAATAAAAAAAAGAGTGAAAATATGAGTTAAGTATGCTTGAATGTAAGTGAATACTACCCTCTAATACACGTTATTCTGGCGACCGACATGTGGGATGGTTTGATGGTTGACATCTTTCCATCACTTCTGAGCTCCGCTTCTTCTTGATTCAAGGTCACAAACTCAGCATCCATCGCCACAATATCACCTGAAGAAAATACATTTTAAACTTAAGTCCTGTTTATGTATTTTAGTTTGAATTAAGGGGGATTTTTGTTTTGATGATCTAGTTCAAAAAACAAATATACCCAACTAACTTACAACTGGAAGTGAGATGGCCATTTCCCGCCATTTGCACTTTTTGTTCTAAATGGAAGGTACAGAAAATGGGCAACAAACACAAGATGGATGTCAGAAAGTAGAGTAGCGGACGGAAACATAGTGGCTGGCTGCTTCCCACATGCCTAAAATACCTTGTTTTCGGTAAGGAGCGCGACACCTAGTACCACTATTTAGAGCCTAGGTATTTCCTGTAGCAGAAATATGTGGCAAACTATATTTTTGCCACCCTCTCTTATATCACACGATTTTGGTCCAAAATTTGTCTAGTGATGTTGAAAGGAAATCATCATAAGACCAAAATTCATAAATGTCTGCTGTCTTGTTTGTTTATCAAATTTGTATGCAAGTTATATAGACTCTGATGAAAGCCTGATGAACATCAATAATACTATAATGATATCTGCCAATTTTCGGGAAAACTCTAGGGCAGTTCAATAAAACAAAACTAAGAAAGTTAACCTATTTTAGTTTTCAATCATTATTTGAGACAAGGATGGCAATTATTTTCCTAGAACCATCATCAAGCATTTAACTATAAAAAAAACACACACGCACGCACGCACACACACACACACACACACACACAGTGTTTTACTACCTGTTCAGGTTATATGCTTGTGTACTAATTATTCTAATGAGTTAGGGATGAAAAAGGTTAAATTGAGAGGATGTGCATCCACCTGTCATAGACAGTCTAATTTATTGCGAGAGTAAACCTTTTACCATGCAGATATTAATTATGATACTATTAGGTAATTAAAACTGAAACATTTTTGGAAACACACCGTTTTTACACTACTAAACGCCCCATTACAAGGGTTACACAGATTAAGGTGTGAGGTTGGGGGGGGGGGGGGGAACAAGTGTACCAACTGTAAGGGCCTATTAGTTTTAGCAGAAACATAAGTCATAATAAAATATGTTAAAGGAAATTAGTACAATATCAAATATACCTTATCATTGTATGAATTAAAAACAATAAAAGGTACTATATATTTCTTAAGACAGCATTAATGGCATGCCACCCCCTTGAATGCATTAAAAATACTTGGCCGATAGATAGAGGGCTGTAAAAAGTAAAGGTGTCACCTTTCCCTGGCATCTCGTCCAGTGTGAGGGGTGTGAAGGTGATTAACCTGCGTCCACTGTTGCGAGCAAGGCACTCGTCCTCTCCGAACACAGCCATGGTGAGAGGATTGTGCAGGGGGGGCACAGCAGTAGCCGGGAAGTGGTGGTTTGTCCAGTAGAGCACACATGGCACCTTCCAGTCCAGACTGAACCACACCACTTCCTGCGCCGACACTGGGGAGATACTAACACAACAACACTTTCATCTTTAGAAACATGTCCACTCAATTTTAATATGAAGGAGAAAAGTTGCAACCAAGGGTTTTCCCTACCTGAACCATGTCAACTCAGGACTCTAAAGTCTAAGTCTCTTAGAGCTGGATAAGCTTTGCCTAAGCCTACATCTGTTAGTGATGGTAGGTTGGGGATTGAATATCTGCTGATATTGCAATGAGGTGGTTTTCCACTGCCCCTCCATGCAAATACAGGTAGATTTTATTTGTCCTATCTTGCTTATCCCTAACCCATTAGTGTAAGTATGAATATAGAGATAGCCCGAATGTGTACTAAGAAATAATGTACAAAATAAAAGGAAGATAGCGTTGGTTAAAATCTCAACTCCTCAAATAATAATTTCCAAAGTTGAGGCCGAGAACATTGTACTATTTTAATATGATAATTACCTGAAATCATTAAAGATGTACCACTGGTTGACAGGGGAGCCAACAAACCTCTCGTGATATTCAGGTGTCACATTTATCAACGCCACAAGGTTCCGTCGTTCATGATGTTGGGGATCGTTCACGTAGCAAACCACCGCTGACAAGTTGTATAAAACACTCTGGAGCACCGCCTCATCATCCTCAAACACAATTACAAACACAATGTTTACTAGGAGTGTTGAGTTTAAATAATCTGATTCAATATTCTTATAAAACATTCTACTAATAAAACTTCTAAGGCTTTGCTCAATTTAGATAAAAATTCAAATTTGTATGAAAATGACCTTTATGCACAAAAATGTACCCTTTAAAAAGTATGTGTGTGTTTCTGTCTTATTTACAAAGTAGCTTTGCTTCAAATCAAACAAACAGACAATAAATCACTTAATTTTATTAATATAGACATTGCTTTATACTACTTGAAAGTGAATAATACTCAGTGAGTAATACTCAACCCTACCTAATGTTTACAATCATTCTTGCTATAAACATTATCACTATCAGTCACGTGGCTTGTGCTTTACCTGCATGTGTCTGTAGCTGTTTAGTAAGGATGGGACCCTTGGATCCTTAAGAATAATCAAGATTTGAGGATTTTAGACTCAACTTTTTTTTTCCGTTTTTAAAGTGAAATTTGTTTTATAGCTATAAAACTGCTTATTGGTAGTTAAGAACCAATTAAAATTACAGGATGAACTTAACAACCAGGCCCCAGACCAGTAATTTAGCACTTAACTGGATATATGAATGGATTATAAGAAATAATATCCTTTTTCTTTTTTAACCGTATCCTACTACCTGGCATTTAACTTTATTTTCTCAAGTACTTTGTTTTGTTTTGGGCACCGGCCCACTAAGCCTGTCATGGGTTATACATTATTTAGTTACTATTATATTTATATTTCCTAATATATTCATTTTTACTTCTCAATATTTGGTTTCGAGATTTGACACTTGTAAAATAGTGGATTCGATCCAACTCTACTTTTTAGTTTTCTTACAGTGATTTTTGTCTGTTCCAAATAGCATCTATATGTCCATGTAGTTCATCTACAATTCCGATTGTGAAGAAAAACACACAATCAACTAACCTATCTGTGAAAATATTGAATCTGGACATTGTTGGAGATCTGCAACTACTGTTCATAAGTGCAGTGTGAAACATTTTTCAGGACTCAGTACGACAAAGGTAAGGCACAAGATATGAGCACTAAAGAATGGGGAAAATGTTTGTGTTGTGGATTGCGTCTCAAAATCAACCTAGCCATTATTCAGGCAAAGCTAAACCGTGATGAAGCTTAAGGACGGCAAACGCTGGAAAGAAAATCCTTTCAGTGCCAACCAAGGGTCATTAGTACCTATTTTGGAGGTCCATAGTTTATTTATTACTACCTGTTCAGGCTGTACACATATGTACTAAATACGCTGATGAGGTAGGGATGAGGAAGGTAGAATTTAGAGGAAGTGCACATGGATTTGTGTGGAGGGAATGTGGAAAACAATTGTTTTTAAACTACCCTTAGTACACCCGACCAAGGTTCAAACCCTGATCTCCCTGTCATCCATCAACAGTCTAGTCTAACATGAGAGTGACACCTTAGATCATGTGGCCACCGAAGCAGGTTCCTTGGAGTCCCAGCTCTTATGATATTGTGTTTTTCAGGAAAGTAACGCAATGTTATAGCAAGAATTACTGTACTCACTATTATCTGTTAGGAATATTTAAAAGAAAAGAAACTACTAAAACTGTCAAAAATGGTACTAACTATAAAAACCACTATGGTTTGACAAAAAACAAATAAAAATATATTTTAACATTCAAAGCTACTAAAAAAGACTATTCTAATTTGTGGCAATGACGCAGAGTGATGGATGACAAGATTCTTTATTAAGAGGTATTTTGACCTCATGAAAAATATGTAACTTAAGATATTTTAAATGAAATCAAAATTAAAGTCACATTATGGTGTGGTTTCTCTAGTCTTCATTAGAGGATAGATAATTAAAATCATTTTATCATATCTAGGTGAAAAACTTCCTTTTATCTGTGAAAAACATTATTTGCGTCATTCCATTTCACTATTGTTAAGTGAAGGATATAGAAACCTGTACTTAGAAATGAATATTTACTAGAGCATAATTGTGTTATAATTGTGAGTTCCAAGAGAATGAAACCTAGGTCGGGGGAATGCGCAGGATTATCAATTTTCTTTAAATGGCAGAAATGTAAAGTGTGTACCGTGTTCTTTTCATTGTAACAGCCATCTTGTGTTCGTTCCTTTCATATGTTTCTATTCACCTTTCCTGTACCTTCTTACAAATATAATACTATTATATCTTATATTAGCTCTAGCTGACGGTTTATTAATGTATTAAGTAGGGATGTCAAACTCAATTATTTGATACCTCGATATCCTCGATTCTTACTAGTATTGAAAGAATCAAAAATCAATCTTAACATTACGATTATCTATAATTCACTAAGAAAATGGCAAAAATCAGAACAAGTGGTAATCGAATATATCTAATATTAGTTTATTTGCCAATATTTGATACATATTTGTATTCAGTTAACAACCCTATTTGGTGAATTTATAAGACTTCTGCTTTTGACAAATTGTTTGTTATACCTTTTTTAAAATTATTTGACTCGGCGAGGCTTTATTTGAAGGTAAAAATATATGCTTTCTAATGTAATACCTCATTATTTTATTAATTTGATAAAATGTGCTTTACTACTTGGTAAACGGATCTTTTTTTTAAAAAAAACTGAACTTATGTATTATTTAATTACAATTTTTTGCTATTTTATTATGTTGAATAAATATGTTTTTAAATGAGGTTGTATGCTTGGAAAAATAATAAAATAGGAAATGTTCAAGAATCAAAATCGAGAATTTTTGTTCACACAAACTGTCAGATGTACAATGACACAATAAATAATACATATTTATCAGCTCTTCTCCTTTAATTTTAAACTTACGATAGAAACCAAATATCATTTAATAATTTGAGAGCACATGTTACACAAAAGATTATGTTCAGAGTCAAAGTTAAAAGTAAATAACAATAGTTTTTAGAAATACTCTCATTAAAAGATATATTAGCTGTAATGGATTGTGTTGTTTGTACGTGAAATAGTTATTACTGGAGGTCTATGTCAGGTAGAAGGGTTGTTACATGCCTGATGATCTTTCATAGAAATATTTTGTTGAGTCCTAACATCCCCGACCTCACCACTCCCTTTTCCCCAAAACTTTCCAAAGCTCTCTTCACGCCCCATCCCTTGACAAGAGGTAAAATCACAACATTGCCAAGCATAAGAAAGCAATCAAAGCTTTAACAAAATATTTTATATATATTTAATAAACTGACAGAAGTTGGAGGGATTTAATATTGTTTATGATATAGATGTTTGCTTATATGTTTAATATTACGAGTAATACCTGTTTATTAATATTTTAGCCCCACATCTAAAGAGAAAACAATTTGAGATCTTTGTCGAGACTCACTTCTGCTTGAGGTTAATGGTGGTAGCACTGGTGGAGGGATGGAGGAGTGATGATAAAGAAAGGACGCTACAAGGTAAGGCGAGTCTCAATAGGGGACGAGAACTGAACAAATAAAGTTTTCTTCTCGCAAAAAGTATTTTTGTGAGTTTTACCAATTTGGAAGGAGTTGTTTTTAAACTTATAATGGTAGTATATAAATCTTTGGTGTTTATTTTTTATTACCTGTTAAAGAGAAGATTTGTGCGTTTCATAATTTATCCTGACGCTAAACCCCTGAATTCTGTATCTAATTTGTTGGTTAGTTGGCTATGTAATAGTGTGTAATAGTGTATCTCAATTAATCGACTCTGAAAAATTATGTTATTGTATAAATTATTTCCTGGTTAATCAGCTGTGAGACAGGCTACTTAAGTGTTTGTGCGAGAAGGCAGGGGTTGAGCAGAACACTAAAGAAGGAATAGAATTTTTATATTTGTTTATGGCTGAAGGATCCTAAATATACTAACTGAATACTAAGCTTACACTGTTGACTGACCTTGGGATCAACTTTATCAACCTCGGTAGGTTGAAGTTTCTTGACGTTCACATGTCCATCCTTCATCAAGTCCACTTTCAAATGCAAAGGGAGCCAGGAATGGGTGTAGTACAGATGACTAGTGTTAGGGGCGCTGCTGTTGTTTTCTGACAACAAATTTTAATACTTACTTATAAACACATCCCTTTTAACAATTTAACATACTTTCAGACTTAGTTAAGTAAGTATTTTAAAACAAAATACATATTTAGTATAAAAAGTTTAAAATTCCAGTGAAATAATAATAATAATAATAATATTTAGCACCACGTCTTACTACCCGTTCGAGTTATACGCTTTAAGTACTGATCGCGCTAATGGATTAGGAATTGGGAAGGTTGAATTAGAGGAAGTGAACCCGCATTTGCGTTGGAGGGAGAGTGGAAAACCATTTAGGAAAAACCACTCCCAGTTCACCCGACCGAGATTCGAACCTCGATCTCCCCGCCCTCAGCAGTAGACCTTAACACGACAAGCGCTCCAGTGAAATAAATCCTTGTGTAGCAATTTCAATTGTTTGTCACCCCCCTCTCCCCCAAGTTCCTTAATGTGTGGGCCTTATATTATCAGGATGGGTTACGGCCAAGAATGGGAGAAGTGAGTGGGTACCGCTTGTGTGGGTTCGTTATTGACATTTGGCTTGGGTTTTTATTTGTACTACCCTGCTCTATTACAAAATGTGATGTTGATAAGACATATGAAACAAAAGAACTTAATGGAATTACTTAGGAGATCGTGACAAAACAAATTTAGCAAAGAATGCTTAGCCAACAACCTGGCTGACCTTTAGGTGGCCTTACACAGTTATGAGCCCCGGTACCTTGGGTACAATGACAGTAGCCCCTTAGCACTCATACTCGTCAATCTGGCATCCAAACCCGTGTAGCCCCAAAAAGGGGCAGAGTGACCCCCTAGACTCGATGGTGACTATTCAGCCCTGTTAGCTTAGATTCACTACTACTATTTAACCTGGCTTCTAGCCTGATTTACCGTGAAGAATGCTGACACACATATGTTCTATTTGTTCACAAGCTAATCACAACAACTTGCAATACTCGTTTTATCACTCACAATCCAGAGTACAACAATAATAAACAAACTCGCCTCTAAATTTAGGCTGTGTGATTACATTGTTATAACTATTTTTAGTTCAGGCTTAAAATAAAATATTTTACTTTTATAGATAATTTCAGTTTCTGTCAAGTATGATTTACCAAATGTTTAATTCAAATTCTGTCCCTTGCACACACACACATCTTTACATTCACTCTCATGTGTTACTGTTAAGGCCCTGCCTACCCATAAATGCACGCTTCTAAACAAAAGAATTTAAAACAAAATATATTTAATAATTCAACATTGTTGTTTTTTATTTATTTTAGTAACATATCTGGGCATCTTTCATAATTCTTATGGAATTTTCAAACCATGCTAAAAATAGTTATTGAAATATTTTCATTAAAATGTTTCCATTTCAATGCATTTTAAATGGGAAAACAAAAATTATTAATGGATTTATTTATTTTCTTTGTACAATTAAGCTAGAGTGTTTGTTTATAACATACTATTTAATGAATAATTTCTTTTTCTTTTTAGACATATTTTTTAATTTGGGTTAGCTTCAATAATCA
>CABFVZ010000698.1:19440-34250 GCA_902151445.1 Timema monikensis | reverse complement strand
ACAAAATGGTACAAAACTAGTACAAAACTTTGGTATAAAAAAAATTCAAAAGTGGTACAACAGCATTAACCTGGAGTCACCACGTTGATATGCTAATTACTCAAAACGGGTACGGGTACAAAACGGTACAAAACTAGTACTAAACTTTGGCATCAAAAAGGTTCTAAATTCAAAAGTGGTACTACAGGCTAATGGACGTCTAGCTGACTGGAATGAATAAGCTAATTTTTCTGCTCGAGATTGTGATTGTATCTTGACGTTATGTCTCCCCACGTTTAGTCTAACTTGGTCGCCTACACACTTTACGGTCCTTCACTACACTTCTTATCTCTCTCAATTCTTGGAAAAAGTTTGCTTGCTGCCTTTACTGATTACCGGTCGTGGTCGCCAGTCTCCCAATTGTTTAAACAAACCAGTAATTCTGCCAACCTGATGGCTGGAATCCACCAGTTTGTATAACGTTAGCAACGCCATCTATTTTGAGAGCTGAAAGCTCAACACACCGCCAGAGAGGGTAGGCAGGGCCTTAACCTTATAGTTAGATTATTATTATCATTGTTTTAGAGCAGCAACTAATTACCTGTACAGGTTATACACACACTGTGTACTAATTACACCAATAAGCTAGGGATGAGGAAGAATGTAGTTAGAGGAAGTGCACCCACACTTGCACAAATGGAGAGTGGAAAACAATTTTTTTTAAAACACCTTAATACACAGATTGGGATTCAAACCCCAATCTCTCTATTATCGGCACTCTAGTCCAACACAAGTGGCGCCTTAGACCATGTGGCCACCGAGGCAGTTTACAGTTATTACATTCATTCTAAGGCTATAATCGATTTTATATAAGTGGTTAGCGAGAGATAAGGGAGAGTGATAGAGAACTGAGCCCAAATTACAACAAACAAGGGATGGAAAAATAACCCTGAGCTAAATCAAATTTGGTAAAAATGCTGTGAGTGAAAGCTAAATTTATTCATAACTTTTGATGCAAATTACACAGCTTTTAGTTTAAAAAAATTAAATATTTGCCGCAATTATAATTATATATTTCACACAAGTTCTACTCAGAAATATGTTTTTGTTCAGTGATACAATGCTTATTAAATTAAGAAAAATGTTGAGTAAAATGCAACGACTTTATATAAAGTAATTTAACAATAATTTTTAAATGAGGGTTTTAGAGTATATTAGTTAAAATTCCCTAATTCTTTATGTGGTTACCACAACAAGGTTTCTAGTGTGTTTATTTCTTTGGATCAATATCCGAGCCGAGCTTCCAATTCCCTTCCTCCTCCATGCCGAGCTCTGCCCAACTCAGCTCCACCCATGTGTCTCCTCCCAACACCCAACATACTGAGCAGAGAAAGAAAGATCATTCTGGAGTACCTCCCTAGCTGGAGAACACTTCCTACCCAAAACCTCCTTCGCAGACCCTAGTCAAACTCCAAAGAGATCTACCCCGTCCTCCTCCCTCACTTCTACCACAATGAGAAACTCTACTCCCCTTTCTCTACCACCAGGATCAATCTTGTCCTTCACCCCTCCACGACTCCCATCTTCTTTAAACGTCACTCGAACCACCAGAAAGTGACACGACTCCTTTCCTCCAAGGTCAAGTTATCACCTCCAAATGATCAACACTCCTCCCCAGCCCTAATAATTATCCCCCTCATTAGTCATGTATACAAGAATTAGAAATGAGGAACCACGAGTCCAACGCCTGGAAAGGGTGAATCTCCTTCCCGTCAAGAAGACACCTGAGGTCATCCGAAAATTGACTGAGTTGTTTTAGCCATCCTTCGTCAACATGGAAGGAAAAATAAAAGTTTCTCCCACACTTTAACAACTGGAGCAATGATACAGTAACAAGGTTTTGATGTTTGTGTTCTGTGGTCCACTTACCTGCCAGCCTTCCTGCATGCTTGAAGCGACAGCCTTGTCTTGAACAGTTGTCACCATAACGACAAGGCTTGATGTTTGTGTTCTGTGGTCCACTTACCTGCCAGCCTTCCTGCATGCTTGAAGCGACAGCCTTGTCTTGAACAGTTGTTACCATAACGACAAGGCTTGATGTTTGTGTTCTGTGGACAACTTTGATCCACAACTTTCTGCACCACATGATCCATCTGGGTTTGCCAGAACTTCTTGTCCTAAAAACAATAGACCACACAATTTATAACCTTATAAAATTAATTTAAATTTCAAGGGCTAGATAGTACATTTACCTTAGTGATGCTGGACTAGAAATGGTTTATATGAAACACCAATAAACACAAACACAAAAACAAACGTTTGAACTTTAAATATGAGCGTTCAGTAGCACAGTCAGTTTGTCCATGCTCAGAGTAAACGGTTGTTCTTGGTTGGCTGTCCATATATTCTTTCAGTACTGCTCCTTACTAGCTATTCAGGTTATACATATGTACTAATTAGTAGTGCAATATACAGATGAAAGTACCTGCACTAGCTCAGGGGTTCAGTGGGTCCATGGTCTGGCCACAGAATACAACAAACATATAATCTCAGAAGTTATGACATCTTAAATAGTTTTCAGTTGATAAGAGTTACTAAAAACTAGGTTTGGGTCGATTCCACTATTTTACTAATCAACATCTCCAATTTAACTTTCAATCCTGAATCTTGAATATGAATTTTAATCTTGGAAAAAATTATGAAGCTAAGAGGAAATATAAATATAATATAATATAACATAATATAATATAATACAATATAGTGATATAACACATGTCAACATTCTTTCTTATAATCCATTCATCATAACATTCATACACTCAGTTAAGTGATAAATTACTGGTCTGGGGCCTGGGTGTTCAGTTCATTCTATAATAATTATAATGGGTTATGAGCAATTGATAAGTAGTATTAAAGCTTTAGAACAAATTTCACTTGAAAAAAAAATTGTAGTTATTAGAATTTTTTTTAATCCTTTAATTTTGAATATCCTTAAGGATTCGAGGGTACCATCTCTACTAAAAGCCTATTTAGGCGGTGAAGCATTTGTTTTTGCTCTGGGAACTATGCTTCTGTTTGTTACTACAACTTTTTGTGAGGTAGGGTTTTCAACACTTGTTTACATGAATACCAAAACTCAAAAGAGATTGGATGTCGAAGACACTGTCAAACATTACTCCACAAGTTCAACTTCTTGTCCAAGAAACTCAACAACACTCTTCTTGTTGACTTTTACTTTTTAACAGAATTAAGGTTCATTTGTTAGTTGCACAATTTGGATTTATTTAACTTTAATTCAAGAAGTGACCATTAATATTTGCATGGAAAGTGAGGGACATGATATTGGTTTATAATATTATGTTCACGTGAATGTAGGAAGGCTAGATGTCCAATGTTCACCTTTAGTTTGTCTGGTTTTGGTGGTATATAAAGTGAACCAGTTTCAGTTGAGAAGGGTTGCAGGTTTCTCGGCTGAGAGAATCGAGCACCTTGGTGCTGTTTCACTGATTAAAGTGCAGATTATGAGTTCCAACGTGTGATAATACAGGCTGTATTTGATATTTGTGTTGGTAACCATTATTCTTTTTCTTAATGTTGTTGTAAGACCAGTGTAGTTTACTCTATGAACCTGCCATTAATAGTGAAAGATCTAAAAAGGTATTTTACTAAACTAACCCGGCCTCGGGTTGAAAACAGTTGATGATGATGATGATGATGATGATTAGAATTTTTGGGTTTAGAATACATGCACAAAATAAAACAAAATTGAATATTTCGCTAAATTGATTACTTGATGTTTTAAATGTGAAATATAGTCAAGTGTGTTGATTTAAATGTGATTTAATGATAATATTTCAATAACAAAAACAAAGTTCCCTCACAGTCCGTGAGGGAGGAGACAATTACTAAAATAATACTGCACCTTGTTATGCAAGCAAGCCGCTTTGCAGGTTTGTATATTAGACCTCGGGGATCAATTTTAAAGTGGAGCAAAAAAAAAAATCCCTTAGGATTCAAAATGGTGGCCATTTAAAAAAAAGCATTTATTTTTTCCAAATTGTTATGTTGGCTATATTGTTGAGTAATACATCATTTCATACTAATATTTCGTTGCTGAAAACAATGATAGCCCTAAATAAAATGTTCGATTAAAAACGGCCCTTATTTTTACTTTAAAAAAAAGGCATTGTATTTTCAAACCCCAAATTTTGGGCGGGCTATAATCATGTGACACCCCTGAGCAGGATGGTGACCTCAAAAAGAGTGCCAGATTTAAAGTGGTGTTATTCCGTTAACTTTACTGCTGCTCCTCATTCCCTTTTAACTGAAGTCTATCTCTCCTCAGGAGAAACAATCCTTGTACAGGACTGGGCTCGACTTCCCCTACCTTCTACTTTTGGCTTCAGGTACTGAATATAGTACACCTTCTCTTAGATATGTTGGATCTCTTCGGCACGGGGACTAAAAGTTGTTCAAAGAATGTCTTAAAAAATGGCACCATGGTCCTTCCTTTTCGATCATTTACACTAGGCCCGTTGGGTAAGTATCGTCGGGTAAGGATCTCTAAGAACTGCTAGAAACAAACCTTTAGTAACCAACAATTCAATCTCGGCAACTTTGGGTTAAGAAAACCCCAAAACCCTTCTCTGCTCTAGCAATTGACCAAGCTCGTGAGCAACACAATGCTGAAATGAAGGGAAGTGGCCTCTTGCAAGATCCAGCTACAATGCAACGTTGGTCTATTGCCGGACCAGCAGTAAACAGAATTGATGGAGAATTCAACGTAGAAGCTTAGAGTCAAGATTTTCGTCACATCAAGACAAATCATTGGGTACTTTCAAGAATGGTGTTAGTCTATTCTGCAAGATTTTCATTGCAAGCCAGAGCCACGAAATGAATTTATACCTCTTCTTTGAGTTTGAAAACCAGTGTTACCCTCCTTGTCTGTCTGTGAATGGTGAAATGAGGGCATGCAATAAATCTGAAATTGTGACCATCCTAGGAAGTTTTGCCGAAGAAGATACTTTCCTGGGGCATTTGAGGCAGTTAGTTATGACGGTGCTTCTTTGGCTAACATCATCCCTCCAAGGGAGTCCAAAACATTTCAGGAGTATGGTGATGAATTTGTGACATCCGTTAGACGTGATGCAGAAAGTATTGGTGCATCAAGAGTGAATGTTGTCTTTGACCTTTATTTTGATGAAGCGTTGAACAAAGCAGTTCAAGCTAAGAGGAGTGTCGGCCTTAGGAAGCAAGTAATCACTACTCACCATCTCTCTAAGAATTAGTCTGATTTTTAGAGGAGTTCCCAAAACAAAAGCGATCTCTTTGAGCTTGTAGCATGTAATGCTGTAGCACATACATGTTCTACCTCCATCGTTTCTCCCACTGGAACTGAATTTGTTTGTTCATCAAATACCCCAATGTCACTCCTTGATTCGTTTTCGTTGGATTTTGCAGAAGCTGATAGGGGTCTCCTTCACCATGTTCACAATGCAGTGTCCCATGGCAAGAAAACCATTGTTCATCCATGCTGTGAACATAAATGTCCTCATTTTAGCAATTTCTTTCAACTTCGGGCTAAAGAATATTGGACTTCGTGAGATGTGGCTGCATTTTGGAGTTGCCTTTTTGTACACAAAATATCAGAAAGTCTTGGGGAAAAGTCGGTTGCACAATGGGGCTTTAGCACATTCTTGGGTTGCGACACATCATCATTTTTTTCAGAAAGGGAAGAAAAGGGTTTGATTAGCATGGTTAAGTTCAAATAAGTGACTTAAGATTTCAAATTCATTAGACATCCTTCAAAAATTGTAGAACTATTACAAAAGTTTGTTTTTCTCCTTTATGACATTGGCTGTATAGGCATGTCAGTGATCAAAACAGGAAGATTTTGTCATGTCTTAAAGCAAGTTTCCAGAAAACATGCCACCTTGGGCAGACTTCCAGGCTGGACATATCTGGGGTCAGGCTTTACTCAAAAATCCTCTTTTACCAAGTCTTCAAGAATAGGTATGTCAAAGTGGAGCAGCCTCCCACCTAAATCTGATGCCTGCTGGGAGCTTGTGAAGCGTGGTAGTTGCAAGTCCCGTTGCTCCTGAAGGAGTGTTGGCCTACGGGTGAGTGTTTACATCAACTTCACTACTCAATATACATGCAACAAATTACATGTCATTCCAGGAGAATAATTTTTTATTGTTATCCTGTGATTTTTTTTGGCAACTTAACTTTGATGTGAGACGTTCTGTTAAAGGAACGAGAAGAGCGGAATTGAGGAAGATGATCCGGAGCCACATTACCTTCATGACACTAACTACAGCTAATTTTCTACTATTGAATTAATTTTAATTAAATTTAATTTGTAAGCAAGAAATTGCCACTCAGACATTCAGCTCTAAAGCAATATTTAATTTTAAGATCTATTATTTCAAAATATTTCTAATATTGATTAAATTATTGCTTTTTATTTTTATCTGTCCTCCTCAGTAATATATATTTTTATTTTTAAAAATGGCCACAACATTCAATCTGGAGCTCTTTTTGTGGTCATCGTCGTGCTCAGGGGTGCCAAACTAGTGTGGAATAATGTGCTACAAGATAGTAGGCCACCCTAAAATCTTAGGTTTGAAAATTGAACGCTATTTTAAAGAAATATTAAAATAGAGGCCGTTTTTGGTTAGATTTTTTTTAAAGGCCATTATTGTTTATAGTGTCAGTTGGAAATGATTTATTATTCAACAATGTAGCCAACATAAAAATTGAAATAAATTATATGCAATTTTTTAAATGGCCACCATTTTGAATCATAAGGGATTTTTTTTTTGCTCCACTTCTAAAATTGATCCCTGAGGTCTAATATACATGCCTGCAAAGCGGCTTGCTTGCATAACCAAGTGCAGTATTAAAAGAACATAGGTGAAGTATGTGTTTTAAAAAACAACTATAGAGGCCATATTGGGACCAAAGACAGAAGTAAAACAATGCCTAAGAAAGCTATGAGATTTTTTTTGACATTATATATTTGATTTGATAGGTATTAAAAAATTCAGCTGTAATTATTCAATTTGTGGCCTTATTCAACATAAATTCTTTGCTACCATTTCTAACCAAAAATTTATATTTTATCTATTGACTACATACCAAAATTCCACTTTGTTTACACAACAAAATACAATCATTTTATTAACAAATTAAGATATCTACCTATTCCTGGATAGCTCAGTGGTAAGAGCATTGGTGTACTAAGCCAAAAGTCCAGGGTTTGATTCCCGTGTCCAGGCGTATTTTTTTAATTCAAGAATATGATAATTTATAAAAAAAAAGGTCTTGTATATAATTTAAAATCAGATGCAGTTAATTTGGGGTTCACTATAAATGTATTCCCATGTGCTATAAACTCTCAAATGATGTTAGTAAAAAAAGCTAGATTTGTTTACACAAAATACATATGAATATAATGAAAACCAAATAGCTTTATCCTAATGGTGTACGTCCTATTGAGTTGAGAAAAGGGCTTAACATTAAATTTACAACAATAGGTATTACTATCAATGAGTGTTAATTTTCAATGTGTAACATTTTTACCCGAATGGAGGAATTTTACTAACTGACCCAACTAAAGTCCGTGAATAAATGATAATGATGATGAGGAGTAAATAACATGATTTATAATATAGGTGAATCAATGATTGAACTTGCGTACTCTCCTAGCTAAGCAAAATCATGCTAACTTAGTTTGATCATTTAAATTTTGTTTGTTCAACTTTTACGACATTCAAAATATAAATAAAGTGAGCATTCAATAAAATATAATTCTTTGGGAAATATTACGCACCTCCTAAACATAGGGTAATAATATAAGCTTTGATAAAATCGATATTGATTCAAATTTTATATTAGTGAAACTTACGGTCACTAAGCTTACTCTTTAATATTGTATTTGTTGTTTAGTAAAACCCATTGATTGAAACACATACTTTGCACTTCAAACGATGGTTTGTTGTTGACAGCAAGCAAGCGATGTCACGAGTGTCGCAGTGCTTGGCAAATACCCTCCCACCTCGCGGCTGGTTTAGAAACCACACTCAAGCGCTGCGTCGTGATAGCAAGGGGGGGAGGGATCGCCAAGACAATTCAATAACTTGAATCAAACCATACTAGAAAAGAATCGATAAAGTTTTAGGCCATTGCAAATCCCACATGACCGTGAACTGTTTCCAGCCTGTGGCCTCCATCTCCCTCTCAACCCCTCACTTGTAGATAAGGGGAAACTGCTCCTTTTTGTCACAGTCACTAAAACAAACCTACTTCCAACCTACCGTTCGGGATATATGCATATGTACTAATTATCTGAATGATAGAGATGGTTGAGTTTAGAGAAAGTGTCCCCGCATTTGTGTGCAATGAGCAATCTAGTCTATTGTGAGAGTAACACCTTGGGACATGCATCCAAAGAAGCAGGTATAAGCTTAAAAATATTACACTCATTCTATCAATTATACATTTTATGGCTGGTACTCTCCCACCCCCACCCCCGCACACATCGACTCAGAGAGGGATATGTCTACCTGGTAGCTACGTTCCTGATGCCAGCACACTTTATTTTCTACCATATTACCAGATAATATTGTGAGAATACATCACATACGGTAAGTACTATGCTTATATTGTGGAAATAGTGTTTTGTACTATGGAAGCTTTCCCCTTCAAAACTCATTTGTGACTCCCCAAAGCAACCCTAAATTAGGCCTATGATAGTTAGGTAAGGTTACGCTGTTAAGAGAACACAAACATATCCACTTCCCTTACAATGTATGACAGAGAGCTCCAAAATATCTCAGGAGCCTAAAGGAACAAGATTTCTGCGGACCTGTTCCAGCGCTGCTTGTGACAGAGAGAAGAGCAATGCCAAGTGTTGATAAACACTTTAATACGTACCTCTTTTGTGCTGTCATCCACCGCACAATATTGTAACGATGCAGCCTTGACCGAGAGAAAACAAATGGACATTCAGTAGTAGGTGGAACGTTTTAAAGTGATAACTGACAAATTCTATCTCTTCTGGGGACAGCAATTCTTGTGAAATAAAGTGAATGATGATGATAATGATAATAATAATAATAATAATGTTGTGAGAGTGGAATTTTGGAATGAGCCCAATGGAGTCTTTAATGCATGTGAACTTGGGTGAAAGAATTATCTTGCTAGTAGATATGAATGGAGAGAATTTAGAGTGTGTTAAAAAGGAATAGTGATGAGTTAGTGAGTCTGTGTTTAGAAAAAGTATTATTTATATCGAACACATGGTTTAAGTACAAAGATTTTCACTTGTATACATGGCAAAGGGCTGATTCGAGAACAAGGACAATGTGAATGAGAGAATGCTGCTTTATGAAGATGTTGTATTAACCGCTTAGTGTGGAAGTGACTTGCAGAATACATTATCTAGTTTGAATGTGGTGAAAGGCAGAATGAATCTTCATATAAATATCTCCAAAACTAAGTTGATAGTTTCAACATCAGATCAGTTCAGGAAATGATTGTCAGCTTAGTATAAATGGAAAACTTTTAGATCAAGCGAATGATTTTGTGAATCTAGAATAAGAGATGATATCCATATAAATGGCAGCCCTAACATAGCACTATCACCAGTGTTACCACATTTGAAAATAATACTGCATGATGCGATATTCAGCAAATTACAAATAAATTGTGTTTATTTAAAAAAAGTAATCAAATTTGTGTTATTCATGTGAAAAGAGTAGAATCCACATAACAATGAGTGTTATTGCAAATGTGAATTTTGCATGTCCCTAATAATTACTTATTGTACTAGGGTACAAAACTAATCTAATGTTTTTTTATAATGTGTAATTACTTTTATTTAACATCATAACTTTAGTACATTTTACTAAGATGTGATTCGCTAACTATTCATGTTTTGCCCATAGTATTTGCTTTAATTTGAACTCAAAAAACCTGTTTTGCAGATGTATATTTGTATAAATATATATTTACAAACTAACCTTAACTAAAAGGGTACATCAAATACTAGACACAGCACTATAATGCCAAAAACATAAATTTTTAGGCAGGAGAGTGAATTTATCCACAACTAAGAATTTATTTCAGGCACTGCCTGGGAAATAACTTTAGTTATCTTAGCTTGTGGCTCATAGCCATGGTAGTGAGTGCCACTAAATAATAAAATTATACAACTAGCCTACATTTTTAAAACTTAAATGTGTCAACTTTTATCAAGTCGATTCACAGAGATAATAGTCATACTTATATTGCTAAATCACTATATAAAAGATTTATTTGACTAAACTTTCAAAATGTATATAATGTATTTTTAAAGTTGTTTCACAAAATATTAGACTGCTCTGAATTTCCTTTAGTTATGGAAGTACCTTATTGCACAGTTCCAAAATTGAAAATATTGAGAGCTTACGTTAATAATGGTGAAATATACCAAACCTTTCCATGGATAGTACAGTAAAACCCCTTAAGGCCAAATCTTGCTAATCCAAAAACAATTTTTAGAAAACAATGAAACTAAATCCTGGCGAAAAGAATAATCTTTTATTGATAAAAAATTAACAATTAAAAGTGAATTGTGATAGTGACAATGAATGTTTAATATTTACAATTCAAATTGAAGATCTAAATTTTCTTAAACTAGAAATAACTAAAGTAGAATATAAAGATTAGGGTTGGGACCTCGATTCCTTAAGGGTGTTCAAAATTTGAGGATTTCAGACTATTTTTTTTTTTTCTATTTTTCAAATGAATTTTATTTTAGAGCTCTAATACTGCTTAAATTATGGGATGAACTTAACAACCAGACCCCAGACCAGAAATTTAAAAATTAGTAGATTACAAGTAAGAATGTTAACATTTAGTTACTTGTATTTTATATTTATATTTCCTCTTATGTTAATAATTTTTCCAAGATTTGGATTCAAATTTGATAATCGATATTTAAAAGTAAATTGGTACATTTGGCCCATTATAGTAAAAGTACTTTCAAAATGTAAAAGTACAGTACATATTATGTGCTACACAAACGTGCAGGAACGTACAAACACCCCCCCACCCCCCAGATCTGTTCGTATTATTGTGTTTAATCTAAACAAGCTTCACGAGGGTCACAGAACTCTGGCTCAACATCAATACCTGAAGACTGTCCAATCCACAGTTAATTGCCAAGATATTTGGTAGAGCCTTTAGTTTCCTCGACTGTAACGTAGGTTGGTACTTGTCACAGAAGTCACACCAAGCGGGAGTGGTTTGTTCTGGACAGAGACTCTTCAAAAGTATGTCATCAAAATTATATTCACTTTGGCCTAAAACAATACACGAGATATATAATAGCAAGCGCATAATTCAAAATCTAAGTGTATTGTGCAACTCATTCAAAGATGAGATGATTAAATGATCAGCTATATAGTGTTTTGAGTCAAAGTAGCCAACCATTAGTAGGAGAGATAGCCAACACATCTAAATGAGGCATACTGGCATAGAAATTGTCATTATAAAAACTAATACACACACAAACAAAATTTGTAAAAATAATTTTTATTGCCACAGGCAGAGTATTCAGGTTTTGATGTCCGTCATACAGTCATTTTTGTTAGGACAACGGCAACAATAGTCAACAATGTTCGGGCCAGTGTCATGTAGATTAGAACCTTTTCTTTCTCTTTTTCAATCCTTCCTCACCCCTATCTTTTTTCATCTATCTATATCTAACATTTATTACCAACAGACACACTACACTCATCTTTACCACTCTGTGTTATACATTGGGGATAACACCTAAACCCAATACTTAGGTAAGCTTGAAAGTTTCTTTTTCACCAATAATTCATTCTGTTTATTCGTGTTTGTCTAGTTTAACCTTTGTATTTATCATTTTAAGGTTGGTTGGACCTTTGTACACTTTCTATCACAGATAAACTTTTCCTATTCTAATTACTAGTTATTTCAACCTATAAGCCTTATGCATTTTTTTTTTATACTTTGTATTTTTAATGTGAATATTAAATTAATTTCTTACAGTGTTTTTGTAATTTCCATTCCTTCACTATATATATGTCTCTTTCACTATTTTGTAATGGTGTAAACTGTTAATGTTCTAGTGTTTACTTGTATTAGGCTTTAAATATTATTTTTTCATAGGACTACTGTATTTATTCATACTGATAGGTCCTCTATCAATATTTTTTTCTAATTTTTACCCTGGAATTCTATTCTTTAATTGTTCTGGTATTTCTTAAAGCTTTCTTCATCTTATGATTTTCTAAAAATTTCCTTTGTCAATCTTTCATAATAATGTCTTTTAACATCTATGTATTGTAACTTTTTTCTAACAACCTTAATTCACAAAGTACGTTCCTTTCTAATATAATAGTCAGCCAGCCATTCGTTTACAGTGAAACTTTGTTTTTAAAATGTGTTTCAGTGTCTTAGTTGTTTATCCAGACAATTTATACTCCAGTATATAAATACCCAATCACACCCTTAAGGGGTAGTCAAGAAACTGTGTATACAGCTCAAAAAATATCAACGCAATACTTAATCCATCATCACTTTCTTCACTTTCCTATCCTTGCATACTCCCTTCGCTCCAACAATATCTATACATCGAGTTGTACATGCTATTTTATTCTTAAAACTCTTAATATTTCTCTTTTTCACACATTCATCTATAGCAGTTAGCCATGTCTTACATGGTCTACCCCTTGCTTTTGATCTACACACTCTACCTTCATATATTTGCGTCTTCGCTCAATCCACACTCATCCTCTCAACACGCCCAAACTAACTTAAGACGGTTATTTCACAATGACCTATTGGAGTCCTTTTCAAACCACACTCCTCAGTACCCATTCCTTACTGACTCGGTCCATACATCTACTCCAGTATCACCCAGTTAATTATGCTGGCTATCTCCTTCCTAATTTAAAACATGACTTTACCCAGTTAATTATGCTGGCTATCTCCTTCCTAATTTAAAACATGACTTTACCCAGTGCTTTATTACAAACAATCTGCTGTGATTAAAAATTTACTGTAAAAACACAAAATTAATAAGAACTAGCAAATAAACCAAATTATTAAAACCCCGTGCTAAAAAAAGAAAAGAACTAAAATCAAAATGTGTACAATACTTGTAAGCTTTATTATAAATTTGCTCAAATTTTTGCAGCATCCCCAATTACTAGTGTGTTACCTTAGAATCCTCCCTACTGCTTTTGAGCAATTATTTTATAAGTATAGATGTAAAGAAATAGTTTTAATTAATTAAAAACAAATATAAAATTACCTGAAGTAGTATTGGGATAAATGAGGTTACAAAGTAACTGCACCGATTCTTTGCTCACTTCGCGACAACACTTCAAACATTTGTGCACATGAATCTGTTTTATTCCAAACAATTGGCTGATGTCCGTGTCTTCATCCGGAACTTCCCCTGCCGTATCAGTCTTCCCTTCTCTCCAACCATTTCCTTTTGAAACGAACAAAGAATATTTACACAGGTTTATAAGTATATTAGTGAGGTATACAGTCTCCCATTAGGATGCGTACATTAAAATCCAACTTTCTTGCGGATAGACATTCAGTACCTGACAACTTTGCAATAATAGATCTAGTCATAAGTATATGTCAAGTAATATTAAATATGAATCTGTCACTTTAATAGATAGATATTATCAATAACTATCAAATTTAATCAATGTTGACTGAAAAAAAAAGTTTGTATTTCCTAAAAGGTGCTCTAAATGTCAATTAGTAAGAAAATCAAGGTATATACAAATTCAGTCCTAGCTCAGATAAAAACCAACAAAATAGATTGGCACCTTACTGTCACATTTGTCACCTTCCATCAAGGTATCTATGAGATACACATATTTGCTTTAGAGGGAATGTTAACTAAGCGACATTTCATGACCATGCTTAAAGACTACATAAGTAAGTATCCTGTTAACAGTGAAATACGGTGAAACAAAACTGATGATCTGAAACATAATTTGTGATCCAGTTTCTAAGCCTGTCAATAAAGCAAAAGCAAGTACCATTGCTTCTTTTAAAATTGCAAATATCTTGATTAAGAAGAAGAAGCCCTTTGAAGATGGTAATATGATAAAAGAGTGCCTAGTTGTGCAGGAGATACATTGTTTAGCAAATTTAAAAACAAATACGAAATATTCAATGCAATAATTATGGAGGTCAAATTATCTCGAAGCACTGTCACAAGGAGAGTGTCATCTATGTCTCATGAAAATGATCAACAACTGAGGTAAAATCTTGAAATATGTCAGTTTTTTTAGCATTCAACGAGATGAGTCAACAGATGTCAGGATGGTCTTCAAAGATGTTGGAATAAAGGAGATGTTGGTAACATTACCATTACATGGGATGGCTAGAGGGGAAGACATACTTTATACGTTCCCATTGGAAAACTTGTGTCGATCACCACAGACAGTTGCAATATCCAGCGAAAATATTGGCTCAATTGGCCCTTGCAAAAAACATTCTTACTTCCCGGACTTTTACTTACCACTGTTTCATTCATCAGCAAGCCCCTAGTAGAAAAGTTATTGATTTTCAACATGTTATGAGTGTTGTGCAAAAAGTTGTGAGCTCAGTTTGTTAGGGCCCTTCAGCGTAGGATCCTTAAACAATTATTAGATCAAATTTCTGCACAGTATGGCGATTTGATATTACAAAGAGAAATCCGTTGGCGGAATACAAGTAAAGTTGTATTCAGGCTCCAAAAGCTGATTCCAGTAATTGTGGAGTTCCTTGAGGAAAGAGATGACTTA
>CABFVZ010000697.1:288865-331659 GCA_902151445.1 Timema monikensis | reverse complement strand
TATGCGTATAAACCTGTGTAACACTTTACATGTCATGCTCAGTCTAAAACCAGTTAGTTAATTCTATAAACCTGGGTACTCTGACAAAAATAACTAAGTAATGTTTACTCGAATATTCATTTCATCAGTTTTTATTTTTAGTTGTGTTCAAACGAACTTACCAACTGGATCAAAACAGCAAAGGAAAAAGTTGGGTAAGTTTATCATGTTAAAGTAGGGGGTAGAGTAAATTATTATTATTTTAATATTAAAAGAAAGTAGGTGATAACTATTAGATTCTACATATTTATTTAACTGAAGAATAACTGCCCTAAAATTTACAAATATTTGTAGAAAGGGTACCATATATATACTAATGGCTAGGAAATACTGTTCAATTTTCACAGGAAGGGCTTTATCAGATAGACTGATTAGATAAAACTACCTTCACATATAAACTATAAAACAACACTAGTATATGGGTTGTATCCGAATAGTCTCGAGTATCCTTGACAGATCCTTTAGTTTTAGACTTGATGATTTTACACTTTCACGCCATTAGCTTACGGGGTAATCAAGAAAAACTGCATATAACTAAAAAAACAACTCCTTAGCTTACTTAATCCACCCTCGAAAACTTTCTCCACACTTCCCTATCCTTGCATACCCCCTAAGCTACAATATCTTCCGCCTGGTTGGACGGGATTGCCTCAACGAGTCATATTTGTCCGGTGAAAAGGATAGTGTATCCCTCGAGTTTGCCTAAATCAGTAGGTAAAGAGAGTGATAAAGTAATGTTTTACAAATTGAAAACTATTTGTGCTCTTGAAGCTGAAGGATTATTGAAAGACCCAGTAGTATGTAAATATTGGGTTCATTCTCTCCATACCGAACAAGAGTCAAGCGAAAAATTTTACTACATATATATATATATATTTCTTTGTGCTATTGCAATTTATATGGTATTATGATATCGACAGGGACAGTAACCAAGTTTTGGCAGGACAACACCAAATTCACTTGCAAGAGACGTTCTACGAATGATGGCAAACGGTTTATTATTTTGCATACTGGTTCAAGAAAAGGCTTTGTTGATGGGGCCAGCCTGTTGTTTGGATCTAAGAAGACTATGGGTGACTACCATGGGGAAATGAATGGCTCGAACTTCAAAACATGACTGAAAGAAAAGCTGCTGCTGAGTCTTGAAGGGCCTTCTGTCATAGTTCTTGACAACGCCCCATACCATTCTGTGCAGGTTCATAATGTTAACATATTTAAAAATAATACAGTACACACAATGCGTTTAGACAGTTTCAACCCAAGATGAATTCCAATACTATAATGTCTTTAAGGAGTTTGAACAAAACAATGATAAATTGACGTCTTTGTTCTGTCCAAATTATTTAATATATACATAATTTGTTTTGGTTTTTAAATATTCTAAGATGAAGGATTACAAAAAAAATATTTTTATACATTTAAGTTACAATTCAGGTTCAACTATTTTATTTTTAAGATCTTATTATTTGGCTATTGATGTCTTACTTTAGCTCTAATTGGTGTAAGCTTAGGTTTTGCACATAAGAATGTATTAGGACAATTAAGTTGTGATAAAAATATATTGTAAAAAATTACTTTTAGGGGGAGAAATTACCAACTAGTAGTTGGAGAAAAGATGAATATGCAGAATCGCTTCCAAAGCATAGTATTGTATTCCATCCACTGGCTCTGAAGGGAGAACTGATGTCCCTAGCCTTAGCAAACAAACCAAATAAGAGGTGAGATTAAAATTCTCACTTGCTAAATGAAACTTTAGTTCATAATGGAGATGACTGCCCGGAAGTGTAACTTCATATTAGCATACAAAATTTGTGTGTATGTATATATATTAGGCCCCTATCTACTGTTGCATTATTCAGGTACAAAGTAGATGAAATGATCGAGTATGGACATCAAGTTCTGCGTCTTCCTCCTTACCACTGCGAGTACCGGCCGCGACAGGAAGATCGATGATGAAGTTGTTAAAACCATATGGGAGGAAGTTCTCGCTAAAATAACCCCTGAAACGTGTCACTGTTGTTTTAAAAAAAGTTTTTTTCTGTATAGGTGAAAGTCTAGCTGAGAACATGTTTTGAAAGTGTTAAATATTTTTGCGTTTGTCCAATTATTGTATAACAGTGTTTCTCTTAGCTCCCATACATAAACTTTTATACCTTCACATGATATGTTGCTCTAAGAGGGTGACATGCTAATTGGTAACCTTGATAAGCCACAGGATCCTTGCACAGATACTAATTCACAATCACCCACAGTTACTCCCTCATTAACAGTTTGTTTTATGTTATAAATGAGGCCAGTATGTATTGATACATATAGATGTTTTAGCTGGAGCAAGCATGTGGACCACTGCGAGAAACTTATTCAATAAGATTGGGAAAGCGAGATGAGGATGGATGTGAATGACAGACACTCACCTTTAATAATCAACCTAGGCGACGACGACGATGACAGTGAAGATGAGTCCAACTCTAGTGATGATGCAGAAGAAGTTCTGGCTACACTTCTAGACAATACATTTTAAAGGTTCTAGCCCAGAGGTGATAGTAAATAACTCTTAGTTGCTAACTTGTTTTTATGCACATTAAATTGAATTATAAAAATCATTACCTTATCAAAATATTAAGTCAAGTTAAGCCCTTACACATCCAACATATTATACTGTATAACCATTGAATACAAATTTAATTTGAAAAGAAAGTGAAAAAGTAAAAAAGAAAAAAGAATTTTACAATTTTTAGTTTTGATTTTTTGTAGCATAAGTTAGAAAAAAAAATTCAACTAAAGAAAATCAAACGATTATTTATTCTTTTTATAAGTTTATTTTTGTTTCAAAACTTTGCTTGTCAAAAGTGACAGCTGCTTGACATAAGATATTTCAAAACATATGTTTTGGCGTAGGGATACGTTTTAGAAATATAGTAACTTTTCCAGATATTTTCTACTGTTCTTCGTACCAAAATTAGACTGTAGTTGTATTCACATTTGAGTGGAGATAATGTGATAAATTAATTAGAATAAACCTCTCTCAGTATACCTGACTGAAATTTAGACCTTAACCTCTCCATTATCAGAAAACATAAATATACAAGCTTTTCTTTTAGCCAATATATGCAAGTGATATAATATTGTATTGTTGCTTTCTGCAGATACATGCTCTTGATAATAGCAGATGACAAATGCAGCTCGAATGTGCTGCCTTCAATAATACAGACTTGGCAAAAGAATTGCACATTGGAGTCTATAAAACTTCCACATTGCTGCTGAATTTGAACCGGTTGGTTACTAGATTTGTTAGTTTGACAATTTATTAAACTATGTATTAACTGGAAGCAAAATAACCAGTTTACTCACAGTCCATTCTTACTAGGAAGAGCCTTATCTGACAAAAAAAGCTACTAGATCTAATTTTCACATATTAATAGCTCAAGTCATGTGATCTACAACTGTAACTTTTGAGATTATAAATAACTAAAAATAATAGGGGTTTGCAAGACTTCATAATGTAGAAGTCAAAGCCCAATTCGAAAGCCACAATAACCTTTGCTCCTTCTAAACATTATGAAGTTAAGCGATAAATACCACTACTTTTGATTTTACAATGTTTAATTAGCGCTAATGCCCACGTAAAAGTGCTCGTAAGTTAACGCGAGGCCTACCTTCCGGTTAGCAAACATAACGTCTAAATTAACAACGCTAAACACTCCGCCATATTGTTTTCAACCTGATTGTTGTTATAAAGTGAGATTACATTTATTTATATTATGAAATGGCTGATTTATTGTTTGATTATGACGACTTAAGATGAGTTACACCTTCTAAGGAACCCAAGACTTCAAAGATCGAAGAGATACTTAGAATGAAAGAATTTCCTGGAATTTTATAACAAAGATTTTTTTTTTTTTACATTTTTGACTAAACAAAAATACAATATTAGAAATTCTTGACGTGATTGAACACCATTATTATTATCATTATTATTGTTGTCACTATTATTAGCACCGCGTCTTGATACCCATTTGGGCACTTAAGCTAATGTGTAATGGTAGGGTAATTGTGAGATGAAATGGAAGACCTACAGCTTAATGTGGGATCCGAACCACGGTGGAGGCCTGGCATTCCCAAGTTGTGATTAATACACGTCTTGTCAGAGGTGAAGGAAGGGTTTGAAAATCAGATAAATCTGTGCCGGACCGAGTATTGAACCCCGGATCCCCAGCACAGAGGTCAGACACCTTACCTCTTATCAATGACAGGTAAGTTAAACACGAGTGATTTTCTGGAATATTATATAGAATCAGACATACATTTTATGTTAGACACCCATATCTCAAATAAATTGTTGTACAACTTGTGATATTTTTTTTTTCATGTATGACCTAATGGATCGCCAACAGGTATTTTGTAAGTTTGCAACAAAATTATTTAAAGCTCTTTAGAGAAAACAGGATGAAGAGGTGGAATAGAGCATAGAGCCAGCCTTCCAGATTTATTATATTTAGACCCTAATCCCATTAGTTCCTTCTGGTTGCAAACATATTTACCATCCGATGACCCTTAGAGATAACAGGATTAGGAGGTGGAATTGAGCCAAATTTCCAGAATTATTGTAGGCCCAAATACACTAGCTTCTGAAATGTGCATTTAATACAGGTGGCGTCTGACAACTTAGCTCCGTCGGTAACATGTCTGCCAACTGAGCTAAGGGTCCTGGGTTCAATTCCCGGCATGGTCGAAAAATTGTCGAATTGGGGGTTTACCCTTTCATAGTGATTAACTAATGGCAAGGGCTGGGTTTTGTGTCTGTTCTAGATATAAAATAGGGTAATTAGTACGTAAGCGTATAACCCGAATGAGTAGTAAGATGCAGTGCTAAATAATAATAATAATAATAATAATTAATAATAAAAATAATTAAAATAATAATGCAGGTGCCCAAACACCATAACAAAAGCTTCTACCAGCCACCCCATCCATTAAGGATAAGTTATGCTCCACTTTGAGCTTCTAGGCTAGTAGGGGATAAATGCCAACCATGTCAAATATTGATGTTACCTATTATCAGTATAATACTATTTATAGATTCTAGTTCCCCCCCCCCCCAAAAGCAGCAAGTAAACTATATTGTTCGTCTATCATAGCCCATGGTAACCACAATAATGTTGGGCCCATTGTAATGTTATAAAAGCAATTTAATTATTTGTAGCCTTTTTTATAGCCTACATAATTTGTTGGGAATTGTTTTCTAGGAATCATGCAATTGCACCAATCACACAACTAATTTTGACACTTTGATTCTATGCGTTGGGTGCTATGATGCGAGCTTTGGAAGATTTTGATGGAGTAAGCCACGCTTCAGCATGTGTTATCATAAACAGAGTCATACGAAGAATAGCTTCATTAAGGCAAAGATATGTTAGGTTCCCAGAAACTGAAGATGGTATATGAGAGCTGAAGCGCTCCTTTCATACAATTGCTAGTTTTCCCAAGGTTGTTGGTTCTCTCGACTGTACCCATGGTAAAATACAATCCCCAGGTAAGATATGTGAATATGGATACAATATAACAGGCCATAACTGTTTGCAAAAACTGTTGTTACAATTAGTTTCATAGGAGTGTGGCAAATATGCATACACTTTACAAACTAGCTTGTAAACTCTAAATTGTTTTTCATAGGGCCTGTATTTTTTATAATTTTCAAAGTTTTTAAATTGGTTGTCACTTTAATTTGCATTTGTATTTTTGTTCTCTTGAATCCCAGGAGAACCCAATGCAGAGAATTTCAGGAATAGAAAGGGCTATTTCTCTTTAAACATTCAGACAATAAGCAACTCACATTTGGAAATGCAAAAATTTGTCGCACAGTGGCCTGGTGGATCACAAGATTCAACTATTTTCAATTCATCCTTCATTTGCAGAAAATTTGAAGATGCACAAATGAGGAATTGCTTTTTGCTCGGAGATGGTGAATATGAGGTCCGCTCATATCTTTTGACACGTCTGGCTGCCCCCACAACTGTAATAGAACAGCTGTACAATGAGTCCCAAATACGAACTAGGAATGTAGCTGAACGCTCATACGGAGTGTGGAAAAGAAGATTTCCTATCCTCTCCTTAGGAGTGAAGGTGCATGTACAACTTGCTCAAAACATAATTGTGGCTACAGCTGTGCTGCACAATATAGCTAGCCAAAATAGAGAGGATGTCCCCTCACGGGATCCTGAAGTACATGTTGAGCCTGAAGACTGGGGTGGTGGTGTACCACAACATGCTCCATGACAAGGACACAATGATGCAATAAGATGATACTTATTGGAGCATTACTTTGGCAGGTAGGTAACTGACTGGTACACTCACCAGAAACAATAGAAGCCCAATAAACAGGCTATAGACTTTCCCCTCATACATGTATTTAGTTGTATATTTTGTTGAAAATATAGAAAAATAATGTATCCCCCCCCTTCCCCCCTCTTTTATTTCATTATGGTAAGAAATAATTTAAATAGGTATTACTATACATTTCATACTACTCCATCAGTTTGGTTATTTCAAGTGATAAACAAAGGTAAATTTTTTAATTGAGTAGGCCCTTTGCCTAAATAATTATATTCCAATTATTTTTAAATTTCAACTTGATAATATAGCGATAATTAAATGTTAGGATAATTATTATTTATTCATCTTGTGTCATTTGAAGCTTACTGACAAGATATTACAAGATAGGCCCTAAAATATAGTGTCTTATTTCATTTTCAAGTTTTTTAACTGGCAATTTGTTGAGGTGTAATTCGCTTTAAAAATTATTGACACAAAGAGAGATTTCACTTTTTCCTTCAATTCATACTTAACTATTTATTTTTACTTTCAGGATGCAATAGAAAGAAGATACACCAGTATAAGACTACAAATGAAATGAAATTAAACTATTGATATTTTTAAAAGATGAAATTTATTAATAGATAAAAAAATACATTTGAAGAGGTTGGGACAAAAACATGATAACCCTCATACATTTAGATGATTTATTTCCACTATTTAAACGCCTATAAAATCTGTAATCTATCTACAAAAATATTTAAAAAATATATTTTGGTATTTAGCTATCCACGAAAATTAACTGATAACAATAACCACTTGTAGTTAAGAGATAAGCTTCCAGAAATCACTGCTAACACACTTTTTTTTATAAAATGAGGGTAATCCTGTTTTTTACCTGAACCCCTCAATTATGTAAAAGCATAACAAGCAAGCACATTATTTTTCACAAAACAATATAATTTACACAAGGTACCTACCAACACTTGAATTTTTAACTGAACATGGGAAAAATAGTGTCTTCAACACACACAATCTCCTTTAGAAATAATTTAAGCAAGGTCCATTTATTTCAAAAGCTATAAAACACTAAAACACACATTTTATTAACGTTTTTTTGTGAGTTTTGAATTATAAACTATTAAACATAAATGTTGATTAAAGTTAGAATGGGTTAATTATATTTAGTGGGTCTATTATGGTGCAATGTTTCACGGATGTATAGGAGAAAGTAGTAGTAGGTTCCCAAGATATTGTCATTATGTTAATGATATAATCTTAGGCTTGCAGAGTAACTATTTTCTAATCTAAGCTATGGATTTTAATATCAGATATTTATATATGCCTAATCTGGTTAATAATGCTGTTAGGAAATGTTATTTCCCCAAAATAAATTGTTTGTGATTAAGACCTGAAAAGTCTTAGTCATCAAACGCCAGCATGTCAAACTGGCAGGCTGCATGTGGCTTGTGACCCTTTCGATGAACAAACATAAAATTTGGCCTGATTATTCTTATTAGGTCGCTGGTTCAGGAGAGTGTTTGCTATTGATGGTAATCTCAAGCGAAATAAGCGAAAAAGACCCATAACCAAGATCCAATCTCGTTCTATAAACATTGTAGAAATACACTTTTTGGGATTATGACAGTTGTGAATGATGCTTTATTTGCGGTAATCAATCATTTTGAATTGGTCTACCAAATCTTTACACACCAGAAATAAATTTTACACAAATAACTAAATTTGAATACCGAATATGTGCAATTTGTGGCAGAACATAAGCGTGTGAACAGTTTTTTGATTCTCCTATGAAAAGAAATGAACACCCGAGACATCACAGCCTAAGGGTCTAAAAACAATACCTACTTAAACCAAGTACTCACACCTTTGCTGTATTTATTAAACAAATCCTTTATTACAAAAGATGACAGTGTTAAACGATCGGGCGGGAGGGATTATGGAGTAATGTAAGCCATCCAAACAATTGTAATAATATATTCAGTGTGTGTCTCCTTAATATTTTATACATTATTTTTATAAAATATTTTGAAAATTTGTTTTTATGGTTTCTATTGCTGTGAACAAAGATATCCTTTTAGTTTTGCTTTAGTGCAGTTGAATATTCTTGTAATACAAACTTTAATTTTTTGATTTTGCAGTAGGGACACTTTGTTCCGATAAGTCTGACAAGCATACTGGATCTTTTTAAAAAAAATCTCTGACCTCTAGTCTAGAATAAACCCTACATTAAAAAAACTATACACACACTAAAAAGAGTCATATCAAAATTTTGATGTAAAATTGTATTGGGAATATTATATTTTTTGGCATAGCTTTGGACAATTTTACATGTGAGGCTGGTGTAACAAATTTGTATTCTTTCTTCGAAAAGGATCTATTTTCAAAAGAAGTTTGATTAATGCATCATATGTGCAATGTTTCACACCACATATATATGTTAAGAACTGTTTTCACACATGAAGTGGAACAAATATACTAGACGTCTTGGCACATGTCATCAAAGACTTTAGCACAAGGCTAAAAGCCCAAATTGCACACAATTTTAAAATTTCGGTAAAAATATAATGTGTCTTACTGTTCACAAAAGAGGCTTACTCTTTTCTTTTTATAGTATTAAGGTACTCAGTTGAAATTTTTAACTCAAGATGGTGACAATATTGAATTTTATGAAACGCATCCTCTCAGTATTTTTAATTTTTAATGTGGCCCTTAAAGAACAAACAAGTTTGACATGCCTGCATTAAGCTAATTGAAATTGGATTTCAAGTAATATATTTTCTACTACCGGCTTGCTAGGCCTGTCGTAGCTTCATATGCCTGATAATATAACTTAAGACTAGGACATACACGCTACCAATTAAGCTAAGGTGTCGGATTCTACTGTACATTCTTATACCCTAAACAAGTAGATGTGTAGCCATGTTTTTTATGTTGTCACCAACAACTAATAGGTTAAACTCATCTTCCAACTGTCTTTGTGTCTACTGAAAAAAGTTAAGGTAGTGTAACCTAGACTTTTTTTTGTGTATAACCTGCATTCTTTAATTCAAAAGAAGAAATTAGGGATGTCAAATTCTATATGATGCCCTCAGTTCTCAGTGGTATCAAAATAACCAAGATTCAATCTTAACATTATGATTTTCATTCATATCCCTAAAAGTTCTACCATTCCAACAAAATAGAAAATTTAAAAATTGTGTTACTTTTTATTGGGCCCCTTACTCATTTATCTGTCAATAATTTAAGTGATGAACAATGGCAGATTTACCATACTTAAAATTATCTTTGTGTTTTTGTATGTATATATACATTTTTGAAAATTACATTTTTTGTTCAGTATTTTTTGCAAATAAATTAAATATGGTATTGTATATGAATAAAAAATTTTTTTTACATAAGTTAGGCCTAAAGTGCTTGCTAAAATATTAAAATTATAAATGTTTAGTTGAAATCAATAGTGAAAAATGTTATGCTTAAATTTAAGGATCAAAATTGAGGAAAACTGGAATCGTGATATCTGTAGAAGGAATACTTCACTAAAAAGACCTTGAAGAGAATAGAGGAAAAATAAATAGCAAAAAAAAAAGCCTTTTTACAGTGAATACTCTGAACACAGTTCTAGATTCTTCCAATTGCTCAATGTAATCTGTGAGATTTGACTATCCTAACAATGTATTGTGATTAGAGTGGTGTATGCAACTCATCATTATGTGACCTCCACTCCCAGTATTTTTGCCCTTATTTGGACCAAATATCTTCCTAAGGACCTTGTTTTTGAATATCCTAAATTTATTTTCGTGATGTAAGGTAAGAGATCACATTTGTATAGAACCGATAAAATTGCTTTATACTCTAAGTTTTACATTCTTTGAAAACAGGTGAAATGTCAACAACTTACTGACTGAGCAATAGCATGCATTTCCTGACTATTCTTTTCTTAATTTACACTTTAATGTAGTTTTTGCTTGTTGAAATTGTTTCTAAATATTTAAACTCATGAACCATGTTACAAACAGGTTTTAAAGGGTACCTTAACACATGGCCAGGTGCACAGCTCAGGCTAACTTGGTGATTTGTTTTGGAAAATAAATAGTTAAACTAAAGCATTGCTACCAAGCTATTATAATTTGTAATATCTAATTGTTTCTCATTTTTCATAAAATAATTATGTGTCTACATGAGTAAATGAAAATAGTTGTTATTGAGCTCATAATCATTGTTAACAAGCTTTAATTGATAGTGATAATAATTTTGTGCAAATTATTATACTAAAATATTTTTCAGACAACTCTCAAGTGAGAGGCTTACAAGATCTAAAGGGAAAAAGTGGCATTTAAAATGACACAAGACTTTTAATCTAGTATTTTTCAATATTTTCTCCCCATACACACACACACACAAAATATTTACTTAAATGGTGTGTGTTTGTAAATAATTGTTCTAAGTATTAATTTTGTGCTAATTTTACTTTAACCCCACACCTATTCCAGAATTCACGTGCAAAGAGTGCCAGAGGCTTGTTGGGTTTTGTGTTCAAAGAATGCTACAGCTATTTCCTCATTTTTGTAAGGATTTGTAAGAAAATTAACCAAACCTTTATTTATAAAGCGATTATTTTGATTCTTCTATTATTTTAATCCGCATGCTCTGTTCCTTAATAATATTAATGAATTGATACAATTTAATTTCTAGATTTTAAATTATCATTATTTAATTAATATTTTTTAATCTAAGGCTAATTAACATATTTAAAATGTTTTTGTATATAAGGCCAAAGGAAGCTGGCAAAGCACTTTTCCTCGATTATAGTATAACAAGAAAACATCTAGAATCTTCCAGTTTTATGAAATTGCACCTCTTTCATCAGATTTTAAAATGAAATAAAAAACTGGCCACAATGTATGTAGAGTTCTGAAATTTCAAAATTAGTAGCCCTTGTGTACAAACACGTGCACCTTGAAGATGGAGTTTTTTATTTTTTTAAATTCATTAAAAACTTGGTCAGAATAATTAGAAAGAAGAGACTTTTTTTTCTGTCTCTTTGAAGCAAAGAAAATCGTTGCCCAGGCTGGTTCCAGGTACTTCTGTTAGTGTGTTATATGGGACCACGCATGTATTATGTAAGGTGATTTTAGGCCTTATTTGACCCCTTCCTTCCCCCATATCATGATCTGTAACGCTTTGGCAAACCCCACCCTCAAATCCACAACAAAACTATCCCAATAAGCAGAGGCAGGTAGATGTGTATTTCACATCCACTCTTCATACAAATGTGAGTGCATTTCATGTAAAATACCCTTATCATCTTCAAACTCTTGTGTTAAGTTATTAATAATCCTTGTACGAAACCCACAACTAAATAAACTGCCCCAACAGGCAAGGACACATAAAAACAATTCATCGGCGTGAGATACATAATTGACATGGATGAAGTGATGGAAAACTACTATATCAAGGTTACATCACTTGCAAGACAAATAGATTTCTCAAATTGTTTAGAGGTCCACTATCATGGCTAGATAAAGCAACATTGTTTTGGGTGTCATGTTTTTAAAATAAATCAAACATCAATATGTCGGTTGACCTAACATGTTGGAATAAACGATAACAGCATGATACCAGAGGGTCCAGAATGACGCAACATATTATGTTGGTTCTTGGTTTAACACTGGGGTCACGAGTTTCATCATAATAGTTCACGAGGAAGATTTTTCCTTTGAGGTGGATACAGTAATTTTATCCAGATAATGTAATATAAAAAATATTTGATAACAGTTTCGTTGAAATAGATATTCTAATACAATATGGTCCAACCCATGGCACACAACCTGTTTTGTTTTTGTCTGCCATTCTCGATGCTTAAAATACACACACACATATATATATATATATCGCAGGTATGCATTACTAAAAACTTTTGGCACATAAATAGTCTCCACCAGTGATGTCCCTAACTATATTGGTATGGTCATAATACTACTATACTGTACTTATTTACTCTTTCTAAGTTTTTTTTAGATTAAAGGTATTGCTTGCTTATTACCATTATCTCTAATTTTCCTTGAGGTCTGCAACATGCAATGCTTTGTTCAGATTGGCTCGCAAGTCAAAGGGTGGGCCATACATACTCTTCTACTATATTAAACTAAAGACTTAACAATACTATGATTTTTACATATAGTATTTTTTAAGTAATAATAATAATAATAGCACAGACTCTTACTACCCGTTCGGATTATACACTTTAGTAGGTACTAATTACTCTAATAGGCTAAGAATTGGGAATGTTGAATATAGAGGAAGTGAACCCACATTTGTGTGGAGGGAGAGTGGAAAACCATTTAGTAAAAACCACCCCCAGTTCACCCGACCGAGATTCGAGCCTCGATCTCCCCGTCCTCAGCAGTCTAGCTCAACACGAATCAGCGCGTTAGCTAACTACGCCACTGAGGCGGGTTTTTTAGATGTAAGTCTAGACAATTGACGAGTACATAGAAAAATCAACTATAGTACCAAAATCCCAAAAAAGAATCATTATAATACAGTCGAGTCTGGTTAATTTGAAGCTGAAGGGATCACTGGAAAAATTCAAACATCAATTCAGTAAAGTAAAATAAAGTAGTGTAATAATTTTATTCTCAGATTTTTCATAGCAATATATATTTACAGTTTTTTTTAAAACTAGTAAACTCTTCTAGTTTGTTGAACACCTGGAAAATAAAGGATCTTACATTTTGTTGTCCCTCAATAAACCGTCACAGCTCTTTGATATGGTCCATGGCCTGTATAGATGTGTTAGGCTTCTCTGGAAGTTTCGGCTGTTTCCCTTCTTCATATGAAGAAACACGGTCATTTATATTGTTCTTAACATCTTCCAAAATGTCTGCTTCTCTAAATTCTCGTCCAAGTTCACAAACTCCTCATAAGGATCCAGTGGCGGCTCTTAGCTAAAATTAGTGGGGTGCTGCTGCTCCAGAAATTTTTTTAGCCTTTGTTTTAAAATTGCGTAAAAGGTAAAAAAAACATGCATAAAAAGAAAATGTATTCAAGAACTTGATCAAATCTTAGCAAAAAAAAACTTTTTACTTACTTTAACTTAAATTGTTACAATTAGAGCTTAATCTATTCATTCAAAAATTGAATCCATTCTTGTTTTAATTTGCGCAAAAAGTTCAATAATTTTCTCCTTGATCTCTGGATGAAAATTGAGGAAAATTTTCTCCATTGAAAGTACTGCAAGCGTATTTAATCTTTCTGTTAAATAAAAGAACAGAAAAAAATTAATCAAATAGAATAGCTGGAAGCAGAATAATAATTTAATTCTACAATTTATCATATTCAAAAATATGGTACATGGTTTTTAAGCCCAACACACGCTGAGTAACAAAAAACTTTTTTCCACCATCACGCCAGAGCCGGCACTGCGAGAGCAACAGTGCTCTCTCTACCTGGCAGTCCCGCCTTCTTACCCACTCCTCTCCTATGTGCGTATGCGCACAACAGTTAAACCCCAGGTCACTGGCACTGTGAAGCGCACAGTTTCATACGAAGATTTTTGTATCTTTTTCATAAACTGGGGGATGGCTACTACTAAAGTACCGACATTAAGCTTAAGGAATATATATTGTACTACAAAAATAAAGGAAGAATTAAAGCAAAAGGGACTCATTATATTAAATGTTATTGATAATATCAAGTGGAAATAGGGGGTGCTGCAGTTCCGAAGTGCCTATACACGAGCCGACACTATAAGGATCACAAGACACAAAACTTGAGTGCCCCTGCACGCAGAGGACCTATTATCCGCGCAGCGAGCCGAGTAGTAAACGTGTTTTCTACCTGATATTTCAAGCTGTTTTTCGTTATCTTCGAGGCAATTTTACTTCAAATTAAACAATATTAGTTCGAATTACATGTGATTTTATAATATTGTTTTAATAGAAGCTTCAAGGAACCAAGGGAAAAATTCGAATAAAACATAAAATTGAATTAGGCCTATATACGTTCAAATGATCCAAGTTTGACTGAATATATTTAAATTGCAATTAAAATTTCGTTAGACTAGAATTCCGGCGACAGTTATATTGGCGATCGAATCCTGGTCAGGTGTACTGATGTTTTTTTAAATTATTTACCACTATCTCTCAATACAGCTGCTGGTACATTTCTTCTAAAATTCTTTCTACTACATCCCTATCACAGTAGTGTAATTAATAAGCATGTGTATAACCCAAATGGGTAATGAGACGCAGTGAAAACAAATATGTTAAACAAGGTCTTTGGAACAGGAGAATTTAGGGTTGCCAGAATCCAATAAAAAGTGAGTTTGGTGCTGAAGTTGCCTGTCTGAAGAGACATGCTGATTTTTAGTTTATATTAAATGTAAGGTTAAATTTTCTTGCATGAGTGTTAGCGTTGCTACTGTCGGATGAGAATTCTAATTTATAAAGATACCAACTTTATTTCTTAGGGAACATGTTCATTTAAGCCCTAGCTCTTCCCCAAACTAAAAACGTCTCTGATGTTACTGATCGTGTTTTTTTTTTCTTAAAGGATTTCCCTTCGCACAAATGCAGACCTGGAGTAAGATGCGCTGAAGAATATTATCTTCGTAAAACGCAGTAATATTTAAAAAGTAGTAAAGCCTTAATTTCACAAATTGTAACTTTATTGGCCTTGACGGGAATTAAAAGCGTCACTTTTAAATGTGGAAGTAGTACGCCCATCCGACTTAGCTATTGTGATATACAACCCAGGGGAAAGGTTCATCTACAAGGTACGGTAATTAATTCGTGGCCATACAGAGGGATTTTTAAGTTGGGATGGAATGGGTATTTTAGAAATTTTTATTACAGAGCGCTTTTGGCCAAAATGAATTTAATATTACTTTAGTGGTTGGTTTTTCCTTTTTTTTAAAAACACCGCATCTTACTACCCGTTTATGCACTAATTACGCCAATGGTTTTAGGGATTAGGAAGGTTATATTTATAGGAAGTGTATTGGTATTTTCATGGATGGATAGTGGAAAGCTGTTTGAGGAAAAAACCCTCAGTCCACCCGACAGAGATTAGAACCTCGATCTAATCGGCAGTCTAGTCTACTGCGAGAGTAGTGCCTTAGACCATACGGCCAGTGAAGCGGGTTTATCAGTTTAATTTCTACACATCTCAACAATTATTCAATATCTAAAATGGACCCGTTGGCATTTGAGCAGAAACCTTTTAAATAAATAAAACTAATTGTGTAATTCCTTGATTCCCATGACTGATTATTTGAGAACTATTGATCTACAAATGCAACATTTTATTTGTGTAGAAGAATTGTGAAAAAAAAAAACTGCTCAAATATTGGCATTCTCTTTCATCTCATTTAAAACAAAAAACTTTTAATAGGTTGATTTAAGATGGATTCGATGCTAAAAGGAAGCCTTGTCATCTTCACTTGTGTGACTTCACCTGCTCCCTCCCCCCTTTTCAAAAATAAATCTGAATCCGTTCCTGAATTGATCAAGGCGTGCAAGGAAGGGATTCATCTGTGGTTGCCATCCGGTCAATCAGCTGTTGTTTTGTTCCTCGGTACTTGTATCTGACGCAAGACAAGACCTCCCGCGGATCACACTCGACCTTGCTCGGCCCAAATCAACATCAGCTGATTGCCAGTTTCCATGGTAACAAACAAGTGACGAGCATGCCGCGATACTACTACACTGGATATCATCTCGGGCGTACTACATTTGGTCCACTTATACCTGTCTTGAGAATTGTAAACAAGGTGTACTGATGTACTAACTCGGACCCGGCTGTTGTGGTGCTCCATTTAGGAAGGTTGCAAACGTTTGCTCAAGTTGAGCGAAACTAAGCTATGACGATAATCCTCCTGGTCAGTGATCGTGGCCCAACTAAGCTATGAAGATAATCCTCCTGGTAAGTGATTGTGGCCCAACCAAGCTATGATGATAATCCTCCTGGTCAGTGATTGTGGCCCAACTAAACAATGATGATAATCCTCCTGGTCAGTGATCGTGGCCCAACTAAGTTATGATGATAATCCTCCTGGTCAGTGATTGTGGCCCAACTAAACAATGATGATAATCCTCCTGGTCAGTGATTGTGGCCCAACTAAACAATGAAGATAATCCTCCTGGTCAGTGATTGTGGCCCAACTAAACAATGATGATAATCCTCCTGGTCAGTGATTGTGGCCCAACTAAGCTATGAAGATAATCCTCCTGGTCAGTGATCGTGGCCCAACTAAGCTATGAAGATAATCCTCCTGGTCAGTGATCGTGGCCCAACTAAGTTATGATGATAATCCTCCTGGTCAGTGATCGTGGCCCAACTAAGCTATGAAGATAATCCTCCTGGTCAGTGATCGTGGCCCAACTAAGCTATGAAGATAATCCTCCTTGTCAGTGATTGTGGCCCAACTAAACAATGATGATAATGAAGATAATCCTCCTGGTCAGTGATTGTGGCCCAACTAAACAATGATGATAATCCTCCTGGTCAGTGATTGTGGCCCAACTAAGCTATGAATATAATCCTCCTGGTCACTGATCGTGTCCCAACTAAGCTATGGCAACCCTCCTGGTCACTGATCATGTCCCAACTAAGCTATGACAACCCTCCTGGTCACTGATCATGTCCCAACTAAGCTATGAACTTTTGGGAGAAAGGGTCCCGTGGCCAAACTGTTATGTGCCGATCATCTCCGAGGAAACTGCATGGCTACTATTGGAAAACAGCGTTGTCATTGTCTTGTTTTGTTGTGATCAATCTTCTCTTCAGTATGAGACAGTTTCCGCAACGCTGGTTAGTCGAGGTTGCAAGTAGCTCCTTCTTACCCCAGTACACCCCCTTCAGACATAACTGAAGGCGAGGAGATTTGACAACAGTTAACTGAGAGAGAGAGAGAGAGCGAAGACTAAGCTCTTCTTCATAAGACCTACAGTTACCTCAGAAGTGATATTAGGTGTAGTCTTCTGTTCGCGACTGAGTAGTCATCACCGTGAGCCGTGATAATGTGTGTTTTACTATCACTGCGAATTGATACTAGTTTCACAAACGTAGCATCGTAGAAAGTATGATAAACTGATCTGTTTATCGCCAAAGCTCATATTATGATGACGTAATCTTCTTTTTTTTTTGTACTGTACATTACCAACATTTCTAATGTGTAGCCTACATAAATAATTCTGTTGATATGGTTGTAACAACGTTTTTTAAAGGTACCTAGTTTTGTTTTTGGAATCTTGATTTGCGTTATGGAGTCATTTTTAAGCGTCTACGTTGAATAAATATATTTATATTAGGTACATACTTACCTATCTGCGGGGGCGTAGCCAGAAATTTGTTTCGGGGTTTGAGAGGAATATGAAATTAAATTTCGACAAAGCGTTATAAGAATTTAAGTTTTATTGTACTGTACATAAGAATTAGAATAAGGTGTCCATCTACAATGCAGACTAAATACGTGAGTATGTGAAAGCAAGCCAAGTGACTTTTTCTAGGTGTCAGATATATTCATTCGTAATAAAATTTGGGTTTTAAATGTGGCCTCTTACCTTATATGATAAAAACAAATTTAGGGCGTAAAGGTGTTCGAAAACAAGGTGCTTAGAAATGTATATGCTCCAAAGAGAGATGAGACTACTGGGAATGGAATAAGCTACATATCCTGTACTCCTTAGAAGACATTGTTAGGATTATAAAATCTGATAGATTACGGTGGGCAGGGTATGCAGCGCGAATGGGAGAATCTAGAACTTTGTTCAGTGTAGTGAATGGCAACCCCAATGGGAAGAGACCATTGGGAAGACCTAAGATGCAAATAGAAGGATAACATTAGACTGGACCTGAACAAAATTGGGTTTAATGAGGTGGACTGGATAGAACTAGCTCAAGATAGAGACAGGGTGTAATGAGGTGGACTAGATATAACTAAGTCAAGATAAGGATAGGTTATAAATAATTAGGTGGATTTTATAGAACTAGCTCAAGATAGAGATAGGGTGTAATGAGGTGGACTGGATAGAACTAGCTCAAGATAGAGACAGGGTGTAATGAGGTGGACTGGATAGAACTAGCTCAAGATAGGAATGGGTGGCGTACTTTTCTAACTGCGGTAATGAACTTTCGAGTTCCTAACGCCATGTAAGTAATTAGGTAGTATAAAAAATGTTACCTTAATCATGTATTCATTTATCTATACCTTATATGCGAATTATTAATGGGAGACCAGCATGCGTCGCCACTGAATTGTGAGAACAGTCATTTTTGCTGTCGCAAGAACCAGTTTTAAACCAAATTAAATTTAAAAATTCAAAGCTCACCAACTCTGTTCAGTGATTAATAAATAATTTAGAAGGCTAAAGGAATTTCATAAACAGTATTATTAGTGGAGGGAAAATAAAAAAAAACACTTTGAAGTAAGTAAGCCTAAGATAAATACCGTACCAGTGGGCAGGCCGACGATGGTGTCAGTTTCATCCGGATGAGTAGTCAGACGTGGTGCATAGATAGATAGTAAAGAAATTTAAATATAATATCTTTGTCTTATATCTCCACATAACGGTGACCTGGTGGTCTAGGGGTAAGGTGTCGGACTTCTGTTCTGGGGTCTGGGGTTCAATCCTCGGTCCCGGCACAGATTTACCTGATTACCAAACCCTTCCTTCACCTCTGACAAGACATCTTGTGAATGTGGGGAATGCCAGGCCTCCACCGTGGTTCGGATTCCACGTTAAACTGTAGGTCCTCCATTTCATCTCACAATCACCCTACCATTACACATTAGCGTAAGTGCGTATAGCCCTAACGGGTAGTAAGACGCGGTGCTAATAATAATAATAATTTTAGCTCCACGTCTTACTAACCGTTCGGGTTTTACGCCTATGTATTAATAACACAAATGTGTTAGGGGTTGAGGAAGGCTGAAATCAGAGGAAGTTTACCCGCATTTACGTAGAGAGAGAGAGAGAAGGAGAGAGAGTGAAAAACCAATATGAAAAGCCATCCTTGGTACTCCCGACCGAGATCAAACCCCGATCTCCCTGTTATCAGCAGTCTAGTCTATTATTAGAGTGACACCTTAGACCATGTGGCCACCAAAGGAAGTGATTGTTTTACTAACGTTACAATTGTGTATTTTAACTTTTTTTTTTTGCTCTAATCACAGCTATGACCAACATCGGTGGTCGCGTGGTCTAACACGTCGTCCTCGTGTAAAACTGTATTGTCGGTAATGGGGAGATCGAGGTTTGAATCCTGATCAGTTATACTGAGGGTGTTTTTTCCTTAGGGGTTTTCCAATCTCCTTCCACGCAAGTACGAGTACTCTTACTCCAAATTAAACCTCCCCAATCCCTAACACATTAGCGTAGTTAGTACATATACGGTAGTCTAAAGATGAGCTGAGAAAGAAGATAGGGTTAAAGAGCACTTTCTAAACACTTAATTACATTACGCCACCGGAGTAGTCTCACGACTATTTAAAATGACAGAAATAATATTTTAAGGCTAAGCAATTTGAGATAAAACTTTTTTCTACAAAAGTGGTGCTCTTGCATACATCACTACATCATTTTATAAAGATAATATCCATTATAGTTAGCAAGCTTATTAATTTGGGGATAAATTGTGTTTATGTTGTGACTATTTTGTTCGAAAATTCGTGTTATTTTTCTTGTGATTTCCTTGACATGTCTGTAAGGTAGGCAGCCAAACTGACTCGTGGGCCCCACGTGATTACGTTTAGCGCACACTGTTCTGATTAAAAAAAACACACTAAAATGAGCCGAAAGATAAATTATATACAGTAGAGCTACGATAATTCGGACTGATTGGGGATTGAACTAGGCTGTATAATTGACTGGTCCGGATTTTCGAAAATACAGTAACCATACAAAAAAAAAAGCATAGACGTGATACTAACGAAAACTCAGTGTTAAAGTAGAAACATTTTCACTTTATTTAACAATTAACTTAAACATTTCTTGTTGTTGCTAAATATCTCATATTCTGAAGCAATATAATAAGGAAAAAATCTAACAACGAAAAGTCTCAAATTTTTTTCACAAGAGTTGAGGTGCGTTTTTTGGCAGCCATGTTTCGGATATTGATACCACTGTGGTTAGTTTTATAAATAATATTTTTTATTGGTGATCCGGATTTTTGACGTCTGAATTATCGACGCTCTATTGCAGTCCAATTTTCATAAGAAGGCTCTGAAAACTAAAAACTTTACTAGATTTACATTCACGTATTCATACGTCAAGTCATGTGATATGCAGCTGTCACTTTCGATAGATAGTAGCAACACTTACAAACTAATACTAATAATATAGTAGAATGTTATTAATGTTCAATGCAAAAAAAAAAAGTTTTTTTTAAACCCGTCCAATGAAAGTTGAACTATACCTACACCGGTGGCCACACAGTGTAACGTGTTAAGCTCGAAAAACACTGTTTTGCCGGATACTGAGAGATCAATGTTCGAATCTCAATCGAATGCGCTGGTGATAGTTTCCTACATGTGGTTTTACCATCCCCTCTTCATGCTAACGCGGCTGCATTTCCTTTAAATTACCCTCTCACAACCCTCCCTTTAAAATTAATCGTTAAGAATATTGGTGATGAGTGTGCTTACGCGAAAAAAACATATATAAGTATTTTTACAACAAAATAAGCATTCTAAGACTAAAATAATCTGTGTTTAACGTTTGTTAATAACCATACGTCATGGGGAAAAATATATTTAAGTTAGCGATAATTTGATGATGATACAACAAATAAACTAATCTATATTACTGAAATAAAAGTGAATAAGTCGTCTAAGAATCTTTTACGAAACAGAGAGTCCTAGGTCAAGATCTTATCATCGTGACTTGTCACAATTACGTCTAAGATACGAGGAATTGCACAGCAAAATTATTTTGTGCGTCCACTGAGAACTACTACCAGTTAATTGCCCCACGATTGGGAGCCAATTGAAACGTTGCGGGTTTTTATTTAGATATTTGATGCGGATGATACCGGGTTTTATGATGATTATTATTTTATGATGGTTATTATATTGGCTGATAATTTCCCCGTGATCGAGAACCAATTATTATAACAGTATCGGGAATAACGACGATGGCGCGTATAAGTCTTACCACGCACTTGCCCGCGGTTATTTGATCTGATTATTTCTGATATTTAATCTTATTAAATAAACAAGACTTTCAATGTTGCACACGATTTATTAAATGATTACACCGTCAGTACGGAATATATGATATTAAATGATACAATTTTTGTTAATTTATGGACTGTGATATCACATGTTCCATGTTCCGTATGATGTTATATTCTCTGACTTTCTATATATTAGCACTGTGTGGATTCATACGCACAAGCGGCTTGTATATGACCTACTCCTTGCTTCTTGAACCCCTTGTTACCACTGTTAAAACTTACTAATGGAAAAGCTCCTAGCAATCTGATGTTATGCAGGCTGGCTTCCTATTGGATTGGAGGGAGCCAGCGTGTCACAGGATTTTTCTAATACAATGGAGTTGATCTTTTAAAGAATTTTTTTTTAACGCGTTTTACATCGACATTATTTCTGAAAACGCGTGATTTTCCATGGATGAAGTACTAAAAGGAAAATTTACATACAGTACTTTAAATAAAAGGAAAATTTACATACAGTACTTTAAATAAAAGACACTTCATCCGTGACTTTTTGAATATATTAGAAGGGTTCAAAACAGTTTCATTACAAAGTTAGAGCTATTTTCCTATATTTACATCGACCGACACCTTAGCTCAATCGGTATTGTGTCTGTCTATTGTGTACTGAGATAGGGCTCCAGGTTGGATCCCCAGTCTGGCCGAAAACTCTATATCATTCGTGAAACGTTCGTTTCCTCTCTCACAGTGATAAATTAAGAGCGTGCATCACATTTCGATCAACTCTGTGATTATCAGCAGAAAATCGTAAATCTACCCGATCATGCACGTGGATATATTCTGATTAAACAATAATGAAGATTAATAGTTAATATAAGTTCCTGATACAGAACATTGTTGAAATATTAAATTAAATTTGGATGAAGATTGCCTTGAAAAAGCCGTTTTTGACAATTTTTGAATGTATTTATTAACAAGAAACTCTGTCGCTTTGTCCCCCAACGTCACCACGGAAAATTTCGAGTAATCATTCAAATACGAATGCATTGCACACATTTCTGACATATCGTAGGTATTTTCTTTTCATTTTTACTCCCATACTTTGCGCGAGCCGGGAGACGAGTTGGACCTGCTAAGATGAACGCTCTTAACGGCTGGGGGCTGGATGTTGTGCCTGTCCTAGATTCAAGCTAGTTTATAAGTCATGTGCTGATATAGGGGGTCGGTTCAGGAAGTGCACGTTAATTACCTCCAATAAATGGGGGGGAATTGGTGAAAATATTTTTACATTTAAGGGATGAGGATAAGAAAGGTAGAATTTTGAGGAAATGTATTTGCAATTGTGTTGAGAAGACAGTGGAGAACCATTTAGGGAAAAATAACTCCTCAGTACACCAGTTTGAAATTATAGACTGACACCTTTATCTAAATGGTTTTCCACTCTTCCTCCACGCTAATCTAAGTACATTAAATTCAAATTCAACCATACTAATCCCTACGTCATTGGTGTTAATACATGGCTAGGCTAGACGGGAAATCATACGTGTAGCAGGGAATAAATACAAACTATACCTCGATTTTGGTTGGAAGAACAGTAGATAAAATTCAAACATTTATTAGCGGCCAATAGTGATAACATTTTACTATATTATTAGTGTGGTTTTATAGGTATTGATAATATATATCAAAAGTGGCAGTTGCAGATAACATGACTTAATGTATGAATATATGAAAATTGTTCTAGTAAATTTAGTAACTACCAGATATTGTTATTCCTAACAAAATCAGGGTGTAGACGATTCACTCTATTATTGCGACTGCTCCAGTCGCTCCTCTGTAGCTATGCCACTGGTGTGAGGAGATGTTGGATGAGGGAAATAGCCTTTATGAGTTCTGAATGTGGTGGGAAGAGGAGAGCGATGATTGCCAAGGGTGCTTGATGTTAGGACAGAATGGTGAGGTGACGGAGATATAATGTGTGGGAGGCTGGAGGGGATTTTGCGTTAGGGGTTGGTTGTTGTGTTGCGATGCTTTTAGGTTAGTGTGTATTTTGTAGGTGAAGTGCACAGGAAAGAAAATGGAGAAACCTCCCAATCCTGTGTTCATGAGTGAGAATGCGTCTGTAAAGAGATTGCTAAAAGCTTAAGATCCTGGACGAGGGTGGGTAAAGGGGTTGGAGAGGGGACTCTACCGATATGTGTTCAAGTACTAGGTGAGAAACTGATATGAGGGTAAAAAGTGGGAATCTTGAAACATTATTCGCAAATAAATCACCGTTAGAGAGTCTGGGTGTGAGGTGAAAAAAAATTAAAAGGGTTAAAAATGGGGTGGGGAAGTAAGGGGCTGAAATGCAGCCACCCATGCAATATTATTACAAAACAATAATAAAAAATAATAGAAAATAAATAAATGAGCTAAAAATGGGGTATGGGGTATGGGGTATGGGGTGTAGGAGGCTGCCCGGGGGTGGTAGAGAAAATGGATCTGATTTGAATAACCTTACAAGTAAATGAGGCTATCAAACCAGTTCAAACAAGTTCAAATATAGAGTTAGTAATAACACAAATGTTGATACTACCACAAACACTGGTGTGGTGAGGAGAGAAAGATGAGGCAAAGGGAGTAAATAGTAAATATTAATAGATTCCAACATGTTTAGACATAATCGGCCATGAACAGTCATGATTATTATTAATGATGTGTCATTATCGGTAATAATCATGCTATGGTCGGTTGTGATCGGTCATGATAGGCTATGTTCATATTTAGAGATGTTCAGACAAGTGTTGAGTCGTCAGGTATGGGGCAGCCGTATTGGATCTGCCTGCAGTGGTATTTACGTCGGAGATAGTCATTAGCACAAAAAAAGATGATACCAACGCAACATGTTAGTGTTGCAGGGAGATGAAGGGAAGAAAAGGGGAGTACAACGTGTAACCATAGTAGGAAATGCAATCATCAAACGTGTTCAAACCAGTTCAGAATTAGTTTGAAAATGAGGCCCTACATCAAAGAACGGGGGGGACTTCAGTATGGGCTCGAGTCGTCGCGTAATATCTCTACCATCTTTGATTTGCACATCACGCAATAAGGTATACGGGAGACCATCTCGAATTTTCAACGTGTTTGTACATGCTCAGACATGTTTAGACATATTTATAAATTAATTAATCAGCTAGCGTATAACCCGAACGGGTAGTAAGACGCGGTGCTAATTATTATTATTATAATTAATCAGCTGATAATCAATAAATCAATATTGTCGAGACCTGTAGATACCTGTCATAACATGTAGAATATTCTAGATCATTGCCAAAATTCAAAAATTCAAAATGGCCTACCTGTACGAGCACGCGTGCCTGAAAATTGGTACAGAAGCCCCTTTCTTACACTACTATTGTCACATAGGATATTTTAAGAACATACTATAATTAAACAAGGAGAAGTGGTTAGGGTCATTAGCATCTTTAAGTACGTGGACTACGTACGGCTGGTACGGGATTCCGTCACTCCAATAATTTATTATCAACAGGTATTTATAACGTACACTTTACGAACCTACTGTTTATAACTAATTTACCTATAAATAAAACACAACAACAGTCCCACAACCCTCAATTAATCTACCATTGAAGTGAAACTCCAAAGTCCACCAATAATAAGTGCTTCGTCCAAGCCAATAATCGAACCTGGGACCATAGGTTCTATGAATAAACGTGCTATCAACTGAACTAAGTAGTTGGACCAACCAGCTATTTTGAGTATTATATCCAGAACTGTAACTAGGATGAAAGAATGGGGTAGAGAGTCGAAGGGCCCCAAAACCCAACCTCCCCCTGTAAGCAGTGTCGAATTTACGTATATGGGGGGTTCTCGGGGTGGCATACAATGTGAGGGGTTCTCATAAGCCCATGTAAATCATATCAAAGCGTGAGTATTTATTAATTAGGCATACCAGGACACATAGAAAACCTTACGTACGCCCGCATTTGCTTATAAGATAGAAGGTCTAGGCGAGCTGTCGATGTTCTTCGCGAGGAAATGACGCATTTTAGAATGAAGTATTTGGGTACTTGGCATAGTTTGAGAAAATTTGGTGTTATGTTGGTACACCAAGTTTGGACTCTTTCTTTAACGGTGATTAATTTTCAAAAGGTTGTTGAATTTGTGCACCAAATATTATGCGCAGTGTTTGGCAACATATATGTAGCCCTTGTTTTCTCACATGGAAGTGAACCAAACACCCCATTGGTTCCATCTTACCAACACACATTAATTGTAAACAATTATTAAAGTAAAATGTAAAGACCAACAACTAACCCGCCTCGGTGGCGTAGTTAGCTAACGCGCTAATTAATCAAACTCTGGAGACCATAAGAGTTCTCACCTTTTCAATAAAAAAATAAATCCCCCGATCCTAGCCAGGAATCAAACTTGGGACCACTGTGTTGTTAGCTAGGCACTCTCTCTGACCATTCTATCACAAGGCCAGTAGTAAGAATAGAATATATGTAATTGTTCTTATTTAGTAAAATGAATATTGGTTTTCTTTAATGAGGCCCCCTGAGTATTTTCAATAAATCATCAAAGTCTGTTGTCCTTGTGGTCAAAAGAGTTTAGCACGTCTGCTCTACAGACCTGAAATAAATATATATACATACCTTGTCAAGTCCGACACCTTAGCTCAGTCGGTAGCGTGTCTATCTACTCAGCTACGGGTACCGGGTTCAATTCCTGGCACGGCCGAAAATGTTTCATTGATGAAAATATGGGTTTACTATTTCGCATTGATAAACCTATGACCGGGGACTGGATGTTGTGCCTGTCCTAGTCTTAAGTTAGATTATAAGACATATGACAGGCCTAGCAAGCCTGTAGTGGAAAATATATGGTTTGGATAACAAACTGACCAAGGACATAGGCTGGAAACAGTCAAAGATGTAAATAAACATACCTTATTACGCCGTGGCCTCGCAGGTAGACACGAAACTGTGCATATAGCTTAGAAAACATCAACTACGCACTTAATCCATGCTCACTAACTTTCTCCACACTTCTCTATCCTTGCTTACTCCCTTCACTTCAACAATATCCATATACCAAGTCATATATGCTATGTTATTGTTAAATATCTTAATGTTTCTCTTCTCCATATATTCGTGTACAACATTTACATGGCCTACCTCTTCCCTTCTATCCACACACTCTACCTTCATAGGGTCTATATTTGCCTCGTCACTCGATCTACACTCATCTTCTCAACGTGCCCAAACCAACGTAAAACTAACACTTCTTTTACATTGACCTATTGGGTACCCTTTCGAACTGCACCCATTCATTACTGACTCTGTCCGTATGGGTTCTCTCACATACACAAATAGTAATAATAATACTTAGCACCACGTCTTACTACCCATTCGGATTATACGCTTTAGTAGGTACTAATTACTCTAATGGGTTAGGACTTGGGAAGGATGTATATAAAGGTAGTGAACCCGCATTTGCGTGAAGCAATAGTGGAAAACCACTTAGGAAAAACCCCTCCCGGTTCACTCGAACGATATTCGAACCTCGATCTCCCCGTCCTCATAAGTTTATTTCAACACGAAATTAGCGCGTTAGCTAACTACGCCACCGAGGTGGGCCATACATGAATACATATGTAAAAAAAATAGATGATTAAGCATCAGTTCCGAAGAAAATTATGTTGTTACCTTTAGTTGTTTGTGGCAAACAACAATAAGATATGATAACCTAACCTTGATAAAGAAAATGAGAAAAACAAGACATTCTTATATTGTTTGTTACGTCAGGTTAGCAACCAAGCAAGTAGAAACACAAGACGTAAACAAAACGATAAGCACGAGAGCGAGAGAGAGAGAGAAATAAAAAAAACGTGGCGAAAAACGCGAAAGACTTGAGCAAGTCACAGTAAAGTGGTGGGGGCCACGGGTTGAGGGGGTCGAATCCTCTGCGTGATGATATAAGGAGCGTCAAAGCCAGTTCCCCACAAGTCAGCTCTTACAGTCAGGTCAAGGAACGACCACTGACAAGACAACTAACGGAGGCGTAATAAGGTCAAACCTCACTTCCGTGCGATCAACTTTCCAGGAGCGGGAAACCAGTTGAACATTTAGGTAAGAGTCAATATTTCAACTACCACTAATGTGTTTGATGTTTGGTTTTTTTTAGCACCGTGTCTTACTAACTGTCCGGGCTATATGCTTATGTACTAGTTACGTTTATGGTTTTAGGGATTTGGAAAGTTATGTTTACAGTGCACCCGCATTTGCGTGGAAAACCATTCTTGTAAAAATCACCCTCAGTACACCCGACCGAGATTCAAACTTCTATACCCCCGTCTGTCATTAGCTGTCTAGTCCACTGCAATAGAAACGCCTTAGACCATGCGGCCACTGAAGCGGGTGCATACATATATATATATATATATATGTATGCACCCGCTTCAGTGGCCGCATGGTCTAAGGCGTTTCTATTGCAGTGGACTAGACAGCTAATGACAGACGGGGGTATAGAAGTTTGAATCTCGGTCGGGTGTNATATATATATATATATATATATATATATATATATATATATATATATATACTAACTATGCTAATGTGTTTGGGATGAGTACGGTTGAATGTTGGAGTAAGTGCGTGGAGGAAGATGGGAAAACCACCCTCGGTACACCTGACTGGGGTTTGAACCCTGATATCCCGGTTTTCGGGAATCTAGTTTAGTGAGTGACGTCTTGGACCATGTGGCCACAGAAGTGGGTGTTTCAGTCTCGTAATGGGCTGGGTTGCAGGTCGAGGGGAGGATGAGGCTAGAATCTCAGCCGGGTGCATTGAGGATTCAGATTGTTTCATTTTGGATTTTCATTTCTCTCTCCAAGCTAGATAGTGTGAGTGCAATTCCTCTTAAAACTATTCTACCACAAGAACTAAATACTTTCTTTTTAGATTTGAAAGATTAACACTTATTTAATGGTTAGGTTGGAGGAGGGAAAAATAATAGGAAATTCACCTACATTATCAAAGAAATGAGAGTGGGAAAACCACAAGGATAGATAACATTTTGAAAATCAACCTCATTGCACTCACAGATATTCGAACCGCAACCTTCCAGTCACTGGCAATTCAAACATTAAAAATATCAGATTCAAAAGAAGAGAGAAAAAATTTAAGGAATAAAAATAAATCATTTTAAACTTCATGATCAACACTATTTTCTAAAATAAGACAATGATTTCAAATTTACCTTTTGAACTTTTAAACACAATCTTAATACTAGTTTTTTGTTGACTCCACTTCCCAGTAGACTCTTTACTTTTTGGACCAAATATCTTCCTAAGCACCTTGTTTTAGAACCTCATAAATTAGTTTTCGTCATCTAAGATACGAGATCAAGTTTCCCACCCATAGAGAACAACTGGTAGAATTGTTTTGTATATTCTGAGTTTTACATTATTTGAAAGCCGGCGTGATGTCAACAACTTAATGATCGAGTAATAGCATGCATTTCCCGACTGTATGCATTTCCTGATTTCCACTCTAAAATCGTTGCTGCTAGTCAAAATTAACCCTGTCAAATTTATTAGGCTAGGTTTTTGAAGGGTCTTATGGCCTACCTCCTTCAGTTTCTTTAGTGCCCTTTAACCCATGCTTACGCCAATGTAACTTGATTTTCTTAAGAATATATATATATATATATTCTTAAGAAAATCCATATATATATATAAAGTACCTTTTAGAAAATATATTTTATTTTCGCGACCAACATTGGTAGTATTTGACTATATTATTAGTTTTATTTTAGGTATTGATAATATCTCTCAAAGCGACAGCTGTAGATCACATGACTTAACGTATATATAGTTACCAGTGGTGCACCTAAAAATCCTCTTTAGGGGGCAAACAATTAAGGTTGTGTCCATAATTATTTAAGGGGGACAGCGATTTTTAATAATGCAAATGACCTTGGTTTAGATACAATGTATAAAATAAATTTTCCCATTACCTTTTCCAGTTTGTAAATTTTGGGGCAATTTTAACGTGTACAGTGTAATGGTAGGCTTAACATAGTATATTTCCCCACAAACCGGGAAACTTTTAGTGTTTAATTACTCTAAGAGAAGAATCAGTAGTGGTGGAACCCTATCTGTGTAGGGGGTTTGGGCAGTTAAAAAATATATAGCTTGGCCCTCCGACCCGAAGGGGAGTCCAACAATCATTTCCAAGAAAATATCAATCTAGAACCTATTTGGAGGGATCTAGCTTATCTTTGAAAATTTTAAAAATGTTGATGATTCTAGAAGCTTTTTGGAATAGTCCTTGACCGGATTTGAAAAAAAAAAAAAATGTTTAAAAAGCTATTTGGAATTGTCTTTCCTTGAAGATTTTTATACAAGTTACATCACCCTAAAAGTAACTTAGCATGGTCTTAATTTGGCACATTTTTGAAAATTGGATGCCTCTGGAAGCTACTTGTAGGGGGGCAACTGCCCTGTTNCCCCCCCCCCCCCTTCCCCAATTGGCGCGCCACTGCTAATAACGTTTTTAGATATAATTTTTGTTTATCCGTAATAAAATTGCGATATACTCATATCAAACACGACAGCGCGTTTCTTACCAAGGATTGTGTTCAAGGTGCCGGTTAAAGGAAGGGACCGACCCCGAAGAGACCATGTCTGTGACGTTGAGGAATGTCCTCATCAGCGATGCTGTGGATCCATTGTGCGTACAACTGTTGCAGGAGCATGGGGTCAACGTCACTTGCAAGTACAAGTTGCCCAAGGAGGAGCTCCTTAAAGAGATCAAGGTGAGTTCATCTTTGGCTACAGGGTGGGAGCCAAACATTGTGCCGTAAGTCAGAATAGTAATATAAGATTACTATTGGTCATCTGTATTACAACAATCGTAGCCCAGTAGTAGAAATATTAGCCAGTACTAATGTACCATTGCCCAGGGGACTCCCGAATGTACTAATCGTACATCCTTTCCGTGGAGGCCTTTCAATGTGCCGATTAGATTAGATGATGGTGGTACTATGAGGGTGATGGTGATGCTGATAATATGAGGGTGTGGAACCATTAGGAGAACTTAGACCTAACTTAGGTCTAACAAAACAAACCCTGGTGACCATCGGGTTGATTCCCCTTGAGGGAAAATTACCCATGGTACCAGTTGAAAATCGAGCCCGGGACCCCTATGCTCGTAGCCAGGTGCACTGACCGCCACACCACGGGGAAGGTTAGTTACATTAAAACTTAGGTGTCTTAAGAGCAAAGTGGGTCGTGTGAATAACTTTCTAATGGCGAGTCTACAATCAGTCGCATCCGTTTGTGATGTTAAAACAAAGATTGTCCACAGCGAAATGTCGGAAGACACAACCAATATGACTAAATAATCAAAGATATGTTAAAATGTACGACTAAGTATTGAATTGAAGACGATAAATTTATGGTAAAATTTATAAAATAAATAATTGTAAAATTATTAATAAAATTTAAATATTAAAATCGAACAATATACAATAAATGTATGGTAATTATTATTAGAAAACACTCAGTGGTGTGCGCCTGCAAGCTAGCGCCGCCATCGTTAACGGATAGAGGGTGTCGTGTGGTCAGCAACACAAGCCCTCCAGCCGTTAATATCAGTTTTCTAAACTGGAACGGCTTCTTCTTTATTCCAGTAGCTCCTCATTTGTATTCATGAGGCTGAGTTTGAACCCGTTACAGACCCACTGCTTCACAAATAAATTATGGAAGCACCGAGGGTCGAAACTGGGATCTCTAGAACTCTTGCCAGGAACTCTGATTACTAGGCCACAAAGGCCCTCTAATTATTAATCAATATTAAATCCAAAATCTCTTACAGTATATTTTTACAAACTAAACTTAATAAATACCGGTAATTGTTTTATGTGAATGCGATAGTAAACTTATACTGGTTTCTGATTGGCTGAACATAAGGGGGGTGGGGAGATACGCTCTCCCCCTCCCCACCAAAATAATCTGGTCAAATGGGACAGTTTTAATACCGTAAAATAAACAGTTAATTATTTTATTCAGAAAAATGAGAATCCACTTTTAAAAATATGAATAGGTTCTTCATGATAAAGGTAGTTTTTTTTAAATTACTCATCTAATTAATTCCGTTATATTGTTCGTCTTATTCATTACAAATAAGTATACAAACTTTTACTGACTGAAAGTATAGTACAATTTTCTAGATATCCCTCCCCCCCTAGAAAAATTAGCTTTATACATTCTTAGCTATTCCCAACTCCACCCCTTTCCCCTTCTTCAAGTGCTCTTGCATTGGCGTGAAGAGGATATAAAATGCATTCGAAGATTTGAACCTCAAATACCACGTCGCAGGAAATTCAATCTATTGAAAGTATGACACCTTAGGCCTCATGACCACCGATGGGAGCTCCCAGCACTAGCCGCAGCCTACGTACGCTGGTTGGGTCTTGTTATCGTCCGATTACTAGTTTTATTAGACCTGATTAATTTGATCTACACAGTAATATCCACGAAGCTGCGTCACGTGTTCAGAAATAACACTCCAATCTTCAAAAGAAGGAACTTTTAGAAAATGCAAACAATTTTTGGTTTCCATACGACATTGATAAACATTCTTATTATTATTGTTATTTTATAGTTATTGATAATATCTATCAAAAGTGACAGCTGCGGGTAACATGACTTGACGTATGAATATGTGAGCGTTGTTAAAGCACCGCGTCTTACTATCCCTTAGTTAGGGCTATACGCATGTGTAAGCCTACTAATAATTCTAATCTGTTGATGAAGAGGAGGTTTGAATTTAGAGCAAGTATACCCGAATTTACGTTGAGGAGAGTAGAAAACAATTTAGAAAAAAACAACCTCAATACACCCAACCGAGCTTCAAACCCCGATCTCCCCGCCATTGGTGTTCTACTATAGGAGTGTGCAAAGTCCATTTTTTCACTTGAAAGCGAAGTCGAATCGAATAATATGGAATATTACCGAAGCTGAATCGAAGTTCCAATATTTAAAAGAAAAAAGTTTACCGCTGGATACAAATATTAATCTTTGCATCTACTATGAGAAAGCTGACCTCTGTGGTCTTGAGGTAAAGTGCCCACCTCAGGACTCGATAGTAGTGGGTTCAAGCCCACCCGAGTTCTACGGATTCTTCTTGAGCACAACCTCCTTCGTAGGGGAAGTAAAGCCGTCAGTCCCATGTCAGTTGTGAAAAGTAAATGAACCTTGGAAGGTGTGATAAAATACATTTCCCGACAAAATTAGTAGGCCCTTTTCACGCTTGCTCACAGAAATTCTATTATCATGTGTTGATTTTATCAGTCGGCTCAGAAAGTGGACGTTAAACACCTAAATAAAAAATAAATAAAAACTATGTAAATATATATATTTAATATAATTTACAAAATTCTATATTCCAAACGTAATTAATATATTTAATCTTAAAATGATAAATTAAGCTACTATAACAAAATGTAATATTATTTCATATTCTTTTTACGCTAATGCTTATTTGTGATGGAAATAATATCAGAAAGAAATTTAAACAACATAAATATGTGTTTTAACTTTAAATGTTATTTTTAGCGAAGCTTTGTAATGGTCAAATCCGGACTTTTACTCTAGAATCGAAGTCGAAGTGAACAAATATTCAAAACCGAGTTTAAGTTTTCGAAGCTTTGCACAGTCCTAGTCCAGTATATTGCGAGAGTTACGTCTTTAACCACTCGACCATTTGTTCACTATATTGCGAGAGTTACGTCTTTAATCACTCGACCACTGTCCAGTATATTGCGAGAGTTACGTCTTTAATTACTCGACCATTTGTCCAGTATATTGCGAGAGCTACGTCTTTAATCACTCGACCATTGGTCCAGTATATTGCGAGAATTACGTCTAATCACTCGACCATTGTCCAGTATATTGCGAGAGTTACGTCTTTAATCACTCGACCACTGTCCAGTATATTGTGAGAGTTACGTTTTTAATCACTCGACCATTGTCCAGTATATTGCGAGAGTTACGTCTTTAACCACTCGAACATTGTCCAGTATATTGCGAGAGTTACGTCTTTAACCACTCGACCATTATCAAGTATATTGCGAGAGTTACGTCTTTAATCACTCGACCATTTGTCCAATATATTGCGAGAGTTACGTCTTTAATCACTCGACCATTTGTCCAGTATATTGCGAGAGTTACGTATTTAATCACTCGACCACTGTCCAGTATATTGCGAGAGTTACGTCTTTAACCACTCGACCATTATCAAGTATATTGCGAGAGTTACGTCTTTAATCACTCGACCATTGTCCAGTATATTGCGAGAGTTACGTCTGTAACCACTCGACCATTGTCCGGTATATTGCGAGAGTTACGTCTTTAACCACTCGACCACCGAAGTGGGTACTAACTAATGTATCGACTCAAAAATTTTATAAATCTAAAAAGACGAACGAAAGCTGTGTGTTTCTCTATTTATGGACACCCTGTAGGATGTAGACCGCAAATGTATGCTGTTTTCGCAATATTAAACAAGTACGTCGAACCGGTTTGCGAATATAAATTCACGTTGGGCTTTAAACGAGTTTCTCTGCCTGCCAGGAAAACAAGAAGAGAATATGTTTGGTCAAATTTCAACAGGACAACGGTTCTTAAAACACTATTATGCTAAAAAGCACAGTTTAGAAAATTCAAACCTATTTTTTTTCCCCACAATCAACAGTGATAACAACCTGCTTTGGTGGCCGCATGGTCTAAGGTGCTACTCTCACACTAGACTAGACTATCAATGATGTGGATCTAGTTTTGAACAACGGTCGGGTGTACTGAAGGTATTTTTCCCAAATAGTTTTTTCACTCTCCCTCCAATCAAATGCGGGTACACTTTCTCAAAATATAGCCTCAATCATCCCTAAAACTATTAGCGTAATTAGTATGTACGCATATAACCAGAATGGGTAGTTAGCCACGGTGTTATAAAAAACTCCTTCAATGTTGTATTATTATAGTATATTGCGAGAGTAGCACCTTGGACGATGCGGCCACCGAAGCTGGTTTAAGTACAGACAACTTTCTACCAGGAATATATTACAAGTTCTCCAAGAGTGATTCTCGGATCAAGATAAATAAGTTTATTAGCTTCCTGCTCACTTTCCTCTACAGACCCAATAAATAAAGTAATCTTCCAAGTGAGAGCTCTCTAAACCGACGAATGTGAAAACTCATACGAAACCACATCGATAGAAATACTAGTCCTATGGCTGTGGAACCAATATTAATACTTCATCTTTTGCTCCGCGTCCAGGTTATACAATAAGTGAGGAGGGATGAGGAAGGTGGGGTTTAGAGGAAAGGTATCCAAGTTTGTGAGGAGGAAGAATAGGAAACCTTCTAGGGAAAAACACCCTCAGTACACCCAGCCAGGACTTACATTAGGCATCTGTTTTATTAAAAATAGCAGCAGTGTAAAATATGGTGTTCTGATTGCGAACACCTGGAGAAGATTATCTCCTTTTGACATACGAGGAGGAGTCCAGTTTGCTCTGTTGACAATAGTAGCAGCCCACGAGGGCCTAGCAGTCATGTGGCCGGTCAGCCTTGTCAGTCTAAATTTAACTAAAGGACATACACTAGTATTTCTATTTAGGTTATGTTAGTTTAGGTTAGGTTAGGGAGAAAGCCTCGGTGGTCGGAGGGTGCGGTCAGATATCCCTTCCACCCGTGTCACCACCCTCGTGAAGAAATTCCAGTGAGTTACTCATTTACTTGTTATCTATCAATCTGGAGACTGGATATTTAGGTGGCCATAACATTTTGTGTATGTTCGCTATATTAACTCATTCTACTCATGGACTGTTAGAAATCAGGAGTCAACCTAAAATATATCTCATAAAATAATGTGGAAAGATTATTTTATTCAAAAGAATTAAATGATTAAACTATAATGGAACATCTTCGAACTTTATTACGCGCGCGCGTCTTTAGATAGTTTCTTGGTACTATTTTTTGTATAGTATAGACTAGAGCTAGTGGAGTCGTGTTAACCATATTGGTGAAATAATAATTCTGGACATAGATAACAATTACTAATTAAAGTAGTCAAATACCTATCTAAATAGTAGGCCAACCTAACAAATTGTTATTATTTTCACAAACGTTCGAGTTAGTCCTAGATGATGTTGTATAATTTCTACTAACGATTTATTTTTCTATATTTTTCTTTTAATTACACGTGTAACAAAAATTTCTAAAACGTTGATTGATTTTTACTATAATTATTATTTTCTTACGACTCTCGGAAAGAGGAAGTATTATGATCGTCAAAAAACTGAGTTCTATATTTTGATAAAAATCGACGTTTCATGACCTCATAAACCAAGGATGTGCCAACTTACATATAGGGGAGCCAAACGAATTTTTTTTTTTTTAAATGTACGGATGAAATACTTTTTTTTTAAATTTTTCTTCAAAATTTAGTAAAACAAAAATTATAAACACACATACTAGATTGACAATGAATAAGTTTAAATATATTGAGCCTGTAGAAAAATCCTTGGCTTGGTATGTGATGGGGTTGATTTGAGTGAAACTGCGAAGGAAAACATTGCCATAAACTGGTGGTGGGGTGGGACCGATAATCTAGATTTGTGTCCATTCGACTTTATCTGACCTCTGCTCTTCTGACGTGTGGAGGAATTCATTTCTGAGGTGTAAACACCATTAAGGCGAATTACACTATCCCCCGCGTAGTGGTAATAGCATGTAAAACAGTAATGTTTCTCCAGTTGGTAAGATGATACGTGAGAATGATGATGGTGGAAAGTAGAGGGGACCTACAGTTTAACGTGGGATCCGAACCACGGTGGGGGCCTGGAATTCCACATATTCACAGGTTGTGAGTAATACACGTCTTGTCAGAGGTGAAGGAAGGGTTTGGTAATTAGATAAATAAGTGCCTAGACCGGGATTTGAACCCCGAACTCCCAGCATATAAGTCTGACACCTTAGGGTACGGCCAGACTGGAGCGTGTGATCGAGAGACTCGTTTGAGCCGGAACAGTCTAGTTTACAGGCGCTAGGCAATATTATTGTATGTTGGTTCATCGAGTGCTAGGAAAACTTATCATTTTGACATTTTTATTACTATCGATAGGTTTAACACACTTGATACTAATGGCCTAATTTAATTGGTAATATCATAAACCATACATACCTATATATGTGTGTGTATATATATATATATACCCATGTATATGTAAAACTTATATGTTAAAATACTTCAATATTATAATCAAAGAAACCTTTACAAATAAGAATCACCATTATCGTGGAGAGAGGATGGGGAAACCACGACAATAAATCACTTTTCAAAAACCACGCTCAGTTCACTGAGCCAAGATTCGAACCTTTGCCTCCTTGTCAACAACTATCGAGAGCTAGCTGCTGATCACGCGCTCGCCAATTTGGTCCCTCAGTTGCTCTTGTCACACACTTGTCAGTCTGGCCGAACCCTTAAAAGGCTACGGCCAGGCTTGCGACCTGGTCGCCGCGTTTTATGACCAGATGTGTTACTAGCCATAGTAGTATCTAGTTATATGAAGAAAAAACGTACATCTAAAAAATACGGTGTCCACCCCATTTATATGCAGAGACGTACTTATGGACAGTTTCATACCTTATTTAATGAACTCAGAAAGGCTGAAGATAGATTTTTTCAGTATTTTAGAATGAGTGTAGCTTCATTTGATGAACTTTGCTCATACGTCAGAGAGGGCATTGAGAAGCAAAGAACGAGAATGAATAACTCGATTCCAGTGGAAGAAAGTGGCGGTCGCATTGAGGTAAAATGAGACATGGATAAACAACATTTTTTACAGTAGCAATGCCCTGTAAAATTTACTTGAAATTGTGTATTAAAAAAATACAAGTTTTAAAGACTGAACATTTTTTCTAATTGTTAGCAGGGTTACTAAACACACTAAACACACTTGACTCGCTCTCATGTTCAGATGTTGTTGATTGCTCTTCGTTGTGTTGGTGATGTAATGCTTGAGATACTGGTTGGTGGCTAGGTTGATGGGTAAGTGATGATAATTGGTTGAAATACATTGTTTGGCTTTGGTCAGCATATACATGATGGTTGAAGGGTTGAAGGGTTGAAGGGTTGAAGGGTGGTTGTGATTTACATATGGAGGATGGTTGAAAGTAGTTACTTCATTTATAAATAGCTCGGTATCAAACATTGTTATGTACAGTAGTACCCTCTACCGAGTGTTAAACTTCAGACGGGCGGGAACCGGGAAACACTGGGCGGTTTGCAAGGAAGTTAGTGAAAATGCTTAGTGGAGGAGTGATAGTGTAGTCCCAAGCACCTTATCGGTCGACATTTTAATCTAGGATGACGCAAGCAAACCCACACAAGTGTCCAGTGCTCTCACGACAGGCTGCGACCCGAACGCAAGCGTGGCCACCTCCATAAGAAATAAAGGCGAGCGTATTTGTCGCTGCGACCTGAAAACGCTCACGAAAGCGTTTTAAAATCTGTCGCTGTCGCAGGTCGCCAAGCATGGCCACCCACATAAGAATCAATGTAATACACTACTGCGACCTGGTCGCGGCGTCCTAGCCCGTTGCCGTAGTTTGCCCATCCCCGCCCTAAACCCTAATAAGGGGTCTTCGTGATGCCATCCTGTATGTCTGTCTGTATCTTGGCCTAGAGCTGAAACAATTTTACTGATCGAGTTACGTATCTAGGGTTTTTATTGGACTCTCCATAGATATTTTTATAACTAGCTATTTAACCCTAAAATTAAGGGTAGTTTTCTTAGGCTCAAAAAGAGAAAAAATCAGTTTTATCAAACATGGTCTTTAACGATTATGGTTAAAACTAGTATTCAAGGCATTGTTTAACATTTCAAACAAAATAATAAATCTCATTTTCTTATGAAATTGACTTTGAGGGCATTTTACAAAGTGGAAACTTTGATCATATTTTCACCCATCTTTGAGATACGAAATAAGTTATTATTGAAAATGTACAGCTAAACAAAAAAACCAACCTATGGTAGCGCCGGGAATTGAATCCTGAACTTCTAGACCAGTAGCCAAGAGGCGAGTCGAATCCCAATGATATCCCGAATATATCACGTTACAACCATCACACACCGTCAGGAAAAAGTAAAATTTATTGTGAGAACTGGCAAACTCAAAAGTCGTCACTTGTGATGATTGGTTACAGGGTTGCCGACCCCAGGACAATTCAACCAATGAAGGGGATTTGATGGAAAGTTGTGGAAAAGTACACCTTGCTGGCATCGAACTGGTCTCATGTAACTTGAGGTCAATCCCTCTAACCAATTGGTTTCTCTCTTAACAACGCATACCATTGTAATTATGCAAGTCTTGTTTTTGAACTCAAATGTTTGGTTCTAGTTCATCGAATATTTTAACAGAGATAGAGTGATGTATTGTGTTTTAACTTTCTCAACCGCCTTATACTTTTATTTCTCCCGACTGGTTTTAACCGGTTAGTTGACTACTTCCCAAGTGGCGTGACTCTGAGAGAACTCGACTACAAGGTCATTTTTTTATTGTGTGTCAGTAGAAGAAGTGAAGTAAACAAGATAATGTGAGATAAATATGAATTGTGTTTCCACATGCAGGTCGAGAGAAACTGGTTATATCTGGATGTGTGAGTTGACCCGAGTAACAGGTCTTGAGGTTATCCGGGTCACCAGTCCACACACAGATTCATGAGACACGGTTTATTGTGAGCGGTATCAAGACAAGGAAGGATACACTAGGCTGCTATCGTGGTTTGGAACTTAACTTGGGATTTACACTTTTAATTATCTTAAAACAGCTAAGAACAAACACTACTTTGATTGTCATGGAGGAACTAAGAACAAACAGTGTTTCAATTACCTTAAATAAACTTAGAACAAACACTACTTTGATTGTCATGGAGGAACTAAGAACACACATGGTTTAATTATCTTGAAGCAACTTAGAACAAACACTAATTTGATTGTCCTAAAGAAAATGTGTACATTCACGAACACTAACTTTATGAACTAAACCACCAATACGTTATTATCTACGTGAAATATGTGACAGCACCTACATAAAAATAGATATTGATAAATAAATAATATCCTACGATGAATTTGATCAAATAAATAGTGCAACACAATCGTACATACTTTTTGTAGTATAGTATTTTATGGCTTGATTTTTTTTTTAAATCGTCCATCAGTAAACTACCCCTAAATAAGTTTCTTAATAAAAACCAATATGTTATTTTGTTAGTCAAACGAAACATATTATATTAACATTGATCAAAATAATTATAAGTATTTTTTAATAAAAATTTTCAAAATTAAGTAATTAGTTAACTATTGCCGGATATGTTTTAAAAATAAATAAACACACATTCTTATTGGTAACAATGTAAACAATACCCAGATATCAACGTTGAACAAATTCGTTAAAAGCATCTTTGAACCATTTTCACTCTTCAAAATGATAAACTATCACTAATTTTAGAACTAGAATCAAAATCAAAATTTCTCCTCGATATATTACCTCAGAACTTTTAAATATCAACACCCCCCTCAATGACCGAATGGTATTAGCTTCAATCTTGAGTTGAACTGGCCTGCTGAAAACGGGGAGATTGGGATTCGAATCCCGGTTGGGTCTACTGAGAATGGATTTTCCTAAATGGTTGCCCACTCTCCTTCCACGATTATCATATGTACGTATTGCTTGAGCAGGTAATAAGACGTGGCGATAAAAAAAAACCCTCAGTAAGTATAGATTTTGAATTAATAAGAAAGATATTTTATTCGAAACTCATGTTTTAAGTGTATTTTTTTAATGATAATTTTTCTTTTCTCTAGATAGTTAAAATGTCGGTATTTATCTTATCCAGAAACAATAGATAAAACTTTGAATTTTTTACCATAATGTATATTATATCACAAAAATACTAAAATTATCACAATAACTTTTTAATAATTGAAAGTCATGTGGTATTACCCAACTCAAGATCTCGACTATTCCCAAAATTCCCAACTTTCAAGTTTTTTCATAACATCGGAGGGGGTAGGAGCCCCCCAACCCCACCCAGTGTGACGCCACTGTATTAAACCCTTGCGCCGGCCCTTGGTGTTGCTGCACATGGTTGAAGTAACAAGAAGTGAACGCACGAGCCGAGCGAAGAGAACCAGACGCTCACTAACTGGTTATATCCAGTGAAGTCATCTTGACTTTGTCAGGAGGGAAGGTCGCGAGAATTGTTGGCGTGCCCAACAGAGCCATGATTGTGCATTATAGTCTAGCGTGACTGGGTGAAACGTGTGTGGTAGACACGCGGAGAAATGGGAGACGCAACATTTCACCTTTTGGAAAAAAATCACTTCTATTCTACACGTTAAAAAAAACCACTTGTAGGTATTTAAATTAATCAAATGAAGGAACAGGGGGAAAATGATATTTTCACTCAAATTGAACTAGTGCTGGCATCTGTTAGACAATCATGAGACCTTTCAATTGCATTTTGGCTAAAAGATGTCTCTCATATTTAAAATAATTAGAGATTAAAAGGACTATAGGGACTTAGGGGTCCATAAAGGGTTTGATGTGTAAAAAGTTGCTCTCCTGGAAAATGTGTGTAGTGTGAATTTCCTCCCTATTATCCCTGTACCCCTCAAATACAATCAAGATATTCCAAATTTTAGATTTCACGCTCTTTTTTTTAATCCACTCTATGGAAACAGAAACATTTTCTCTTTTTTCCCCCCTCAGCATGTCTTAGAACTGTTTACTCATACATTACATTTGAATAAGGATGGGGTAGGTAGAGTTTTAATATTTATTTATCCGAATTGGCGTGGAGGGAGAGAAGGAAAACCATTTATGAAAAACCACCCTCAGTACACGACATACGTCCAGGATACAAACCCCGACCTTACCGTAATCGGCAATCCAGTCTCACGAGAGTGATGCCTTAGGCCAAAATTTTATTAGCATTATTTAACACCGCATCTTACTGCCCGGTCGGGTTGTACGCTTAAGTAGTAATTAGGCTAGTGAGTTCTGAATGGGGAAGGTTGAATTTAGAGGAAGTCAACCCGAATTTGCGTGGAGGAAAAGTGGAAAACCATTGAGGTAAAACCACCCCCAATTCACCTAACCGAGATTCGAACCTCGATCTATCCGTCCTTGGCAGTCTAGCTCAACACGAATCTAGCACGTTAGCTAAGTACACTACCGAGGTGGGTGTCCCCAAATTAAATTGAGCCATGGAACTTTTTTAAATTTCGTACAACATAAGGAAACCCCTAAAATATTTTCAGCACAGCACGTAAAAAAAAAATTTGCGCCATGGTCAAAAATATTTCTTGATTCAGGGTCAAATAACTTTAAATTGAAAGTTACATTTTTCCAGGTGAAGGGCAACCCTGTTTGCGTGCCTGTTAGACAAAAAAAGATAGGATTTTAATCTTAATTAAATGCTAATTATAATATCAGATTCTTTATTATAACTAACAGTATAGTAAAAATATGAAAAAGTCAAAATACATTTTAATGAGCAGTGTGTAATATATTATATTTTTGACAAGTTCTTCTCCCTGTTTAGTTATTGGAACCTTATCAAAAGTCTGTTTCGATACTTCATATAACGATAATACAGTTTGCCCACTGCGACATCTCGGGGTATTCTTTGCGTAAATTGCCCCAAGAATGTGTGAACATCTGCACCGTATTATCTCACCCGCCAGATATAAACTTACCTACAATATTTTTTAACTATGAATGTGTAAAATATCTTTAAATTTGTTATTCTTTCACGAAAATCTTTATTATAACTCACGGAACCCTATTTGGAGAACGTTACATTAGACTATGCGGCCTCGGATGTGGGCAGAAACCTCCACAAATAAGTTCCAACAAATTAATAACAGTGGTTCTTATTCTCTTCTCACACACTCACGTCTCGACTTCAGCGCTTGGTGGTTGAATGTGTAATAAACACAAAGTATGCCGTATACCATATTTATTAATTGCTTAATGCCAAACCAGATTTTAAAGTAATCTAATACATTAAAGGCCCCCAAAGACCAGGAAATTGAAACTGGGGCTCTTAGATTAGTAAAAGTAAAAAAAAATTAGGGAAACTCACGACTGCCAATGATGTGGG
>CABFVZ010000697.1:272221-288778 GCA_902151445.1 Timema monikensis | reverse complement strand
TTTTACTCAATGGTTGTCCACTTTCCTTCCAAGCAAATGCCAGTACACTACTTTTAGATTCAACCGTCCTCATCTTCAACACACTAGCATAATTGGTAGATATGCATATAGGCCTAACAGGTAATGAGAGGCGGTGACAAAAATAACTGAATCAATAAATCCCAAAGATGTTGTGTACAACTTTGGTTTCATTAGCTCTATTAGGCCAATAGTTACGAGTCTCGCTCCACTAATTAATGTTAATCTTATAGGTCATCGCCTCTTAGACTGTGGTCCACTTACCACATCGAGGCAGTGATAGCTTCACAGGGGGTCCATCTGGTATCACTTGAAATACATCTCAGAACCTCAGAATGGCATCAGAAATGTCTATTTTCATAATTGGCAAGGTTGCGAACCCTGAACCTTTATTTATGAGTTAGAAGACGATCTACATAATTAATCTTTTAATTATTAACATTTGGGGCCATTGTGCTGATTACTATTGACTCAAAGCTTCCGGTATAATACAGAGGGAAATAATGTGGACTGTGAGTTTTAAGTAAATACAGATAGACTAGCATTTGCCTAGGGTAGGATGGGAAACTTCACCAGACATATGGTTAAACTTTGTCGGACTTTTCGAGTCAGAATTTGGCAGTTTTAAGCTTTCTTCAATTACTGTCAGGGCCTGAACATTGGTAAAGATGAAAGGTTGTTTGTCCTAAGAAATGAAGGATCCAATATTAAAGATTGTAGTGTCACTTTTAAGATGGAGGGAGGGGCATTAATGAGCTAGTTTGCCAGCAAATAATTTCAGGGAAGCTTTTGTTGGCACATCCCCCAATTTCCGGAAGCTAGAAAAAAAGAATTCTAAATGATAAACATTTCTAGAAGCTCTCTGAAGTGAAGTAGCACAGCCTCCTAATTTGTACTTTTATATTAATTTTGATATTGTTTGAACCATAAATAAGGCCATATATATTTTGTTAAATTTCAGGGGGGAGTTTGAACCCCCAACACCCCCCATAAATACCGCCTTGCTAGTTTGCTAAAAGGTTCTTTAAGGTGAGGCGAAATATAATACCAAATACCCTTTTGGGTCTTATCTTCCTTCTCGAACTGAGTACCTGCTTGAGGAGAGGAAATACCCCCACCACTCTATTATCTTCCTTCTCGAACTGAGTACCTGCTTGAGGAGAGGAAATACCCCCACCACTCTATTATCTTCCTTCTCGAACTGAGTACCTGCTTGAGGAGAGGAAATACCCCCACCACTCTATTACTTTCCTTCTCGAACTGAGTACCTGCTTGAGGAGAGGAAATACCCCCACCACTCTATTATCTTCCTTCTTGAACTGAGTACCTGCTTGAGGAGAGGAAATACCCCCACCACTCTATTACTTTCCCCACCCTCACCCCTCACTCTTTTGGTCGATTGGTTTTCTGTATTCTGAAATACAAACAAAGCAGAGACCGGTCGGCCGCCTCTACCTTAAGTTTTAGTAGGCTCACAAAGTGTTTGAATTATTATTATTATTATTAGCACCGCGTCTTACTACCCGTTCGGGTTATACGCAAAGTGTTTGAATAAAGGCTACATTGAATAAGCTTTGTTCCTATATTTAATAATAAAAGGATGTGTTTGCCTGGGTGTTTGTTTGTGCAATGCCCAGCCAAATCTACGGCACGCAGAGATCTGAAATTTTTAACATAGGTGGACGGAAGGGGGTTCGAATGCACCCCGAAGCAGGATTTTAAAATTTATAATTAGCTTCTTAGTTATTCTATTTCTAACAAATTTTTGAAGACTCACGGGCAACGCTGTGTGGGATTGCTAGATTCTAATTTACACTACTTAGAAAACGGATTTATTGTTCCAGTAAATTGATAAAGTTTTAAATCTGCGTTTAATGAAAACGAAATTATTTTATACCTATTACTTATTTCTAAATTGTTTAAAAAAAATTATGATTTTTAAAATCAATTGGATGCACGTTCTAGCTCGAGGCTGTAAATTAATCAAAATATGATAAATATTACTCTCCCAACGGGAATTAAACAATTAGCTTAGTAAGAGGAAGCGCTAGATATTCGGCTCAATTATCTAGAGCAACGGTTCCCAAACCGTGGTACGTATACTTATTCCAGCTAGTACGCCGTGAGAAACAAAAAAAGCAAATTAAAGTTGCAAAATCCTCTTCACCTGCCATTGACGCACTAACGTGACATCCAACCTCCCTTAATGAGATTTTAATTGTCAATGGGTTCGGGGGATCCTATTATTACTTTCAAGTTGACCAAAATGCTATATTTTTTGTTACTATTTCTTTCCCTTTGGTGCGAACTAAATGAGGTGTCGTATGTGTGTGTTTGGAAAAGACTTATGTGGTCTCGTAAGGACTGCGAGTATTTTTTTCCATTGATTCACCCACCCTTACCAACAATGCCTTGAAAGTAATAAGTGTATAATACACTTTTCAATTTACATGCCATAAACTTGTATTCTATGATAACCATCACTGACTTGTCGTGTGGGAACTGTTTTCTAACAGATTTCTATATCGGATGTATAAATTACTTTTGTATATATCTACAATGAAAATAAATAATCTTGTAAACAAACAATGTTTAATTTTCATTAAATGAACAGTTTAAAAAGTACAAACTTTTTTATTAATATTGATAACATCTTACTATATTATTAGAGTTGTTTATAGCTATTGATAATATCTATCAAAAGTGACAATTGCCGATAACCTGACTTGACATATTAATACTTGAAAGTAGAACTAGAAACTTTTCTTGGTGTCTTCCTATGAAAATTGGACTACTTAATCTATCGGACATGAGAACAAGAAGATTGTATTGTGTCGATTCTGAACTTTTTCGGCAAAAATTTGTTTAAGAGTAGTTTACCAATGAAAAATTTTTGAAAATTTTCAAGATTTCGAAAGTAGCTCAAATAATGTTGTTCATAATGTATATCTGGAGGTTGTGTGGTAACCAAAAAATACTGTAAGCCTATACTTGTTTTGGGATAAAAACTCATTTATCGGTAGTTTACTGATGAATTATTTTTAAAAAAGTTTGGAAATTATTGAAAGTAACAGCGGAAGCCTTGTTTGTGTCCCTTACAAAGGAGCGCATGCTAAAGGGCACAAAGCACTGGCAGCCGATAAGCTTGGAGTAGGAATTTATCCTAAGGTGCGGCAGAATATAAGACCAAATTCCCGTTTGGATCTTATCTTCCTTCTAGAACTGAGTACCTGCTTGAGGAGAGGAAATACCCCCACCACTCTATTACTTTCCCCACCCCGTCGTGTGTCTCTCTTTTGGTCGATTGGTTTTCTGAAATACAAACAAAGCAGAGACCGGCCGCCTATAACTGAAGTTTTAGGTTCATGAAGTGTTTGTATAAAGGCTACATTGACTAAGCTTTGTTCCTATATGTAATAATAAAAGGAAGTGTTTGCCTGGGTGTTTGTTTGTTTGTGTGCAATACCCAGCCAAATCTACGGCACGCAGAGATCTGAAATCTTTAACACAGGTGGACGGAAGGGGGTCCGAATGTACCCCGAAGCCAGATTTTTAAATTTATAATTAGCTTCTTAGTTAGCCTATTTCTAACCAATTTTTGAAGAATCACGGGCAACGCTGTGTGGGATCGCTAGTTTCTAATATACACTACTTAGAAAACTGCTTTATTTTTCCAGTAAATTGAAACATTTTTAAATGTGCCTTTAATGAAAACATAATTATTTTATTTCTATTGCTAATTGCTATGTTGTTTAGAAAAAAATTTAACTAATTATATAATATAATGATTCTCTAGATTTTTAAAATCAATTGGAAAGATATTCATGCACGTTCTACCTAGAGACTGTAAATCAATCAAAATATGATAAATATTACTCTCCCAACGGGAATTAAACAATTAGCTTAGTAAGAGGACGCGTTAAGTATTCGGCTCAATTATCTAGAACAGCGGTTCCCAAACCGTGGTACGTACACTTATTCCAGCTAGTACGCCGTGAGAAGCCAATCAAAACAAGCAAATTCAAGTTGTAAAAAGATAATGTATCATCAAATATCATAAATATATTACGACCAAGTCAAACCAAAAGGAAAAAAGATTTAAACAGTTGTTGGAGGGGTAAATATAAGTGTTTTTTTATATTTCTTTGATACCTGTGCCCTATTATCCGTATTGATTGAGTAGAAATGTTAAATTATGATAAATAAAAACTGTTAATCTATAAATAGTGTTGTGTCATTATATTCCTGGGCGCCATTAAAATGTACCTAAATATTAAATATTCGGCACAATATTGGTGGCACTCCAAAATTGTTTGGATGGTACGCCATTCAACAAGTTCGGGAACCAACCATTCTAGAGTTTAGATAAATGCGTAAAAATAAAGGTATAGCCTCTATTCATATATTATTAATCAGATAAAAGTACAGTACATAGTATATTCAGGAGCTTTTAAGATTTCGTTGATACCTGTGGCCTATTATCCGTATTGATTGAGTAAAAATGTTAAATAATGATAAATAAAAACTGTTAATCTATTAATAGTGTTGTGTCATTATATTCTTGGGCGCCATTAAAATGTACCTAAATATTAAATATTCAGCACAATCTTGGTGGCACTCCAAAATACGGAAATTGTTTGGGTGGTACGCCATTCAACAAGTTCGGGAACCAATGATTCTATAATTTAGATAAATGCGTAAAAATAAAGGTATAGCCTCTATTCATATATTATTAATCAGATAAAAGTACAGTACATAGTATATTCAGGAGCTACTCTCAAAACGGTGTGAGCCAAGCACGTAGGTATTCTTTAATTTTTTAATGTGGAAGGGTATTTGGTTGGAAAGAGGTTTTTTTAGAGGGTAGCTGCCCTTCACCCCCTGAAATGCCAATAGAAGAAGTTTTTTTACATTATACACTTCTCAGACTGATTTAAGATTTTTTATCTTCTTTTAAATCATTGACAAAAACATCGCTATGGAAAACTCACTTAAGTCAGTTGACGTGAGATTTTCTTGACAATAAAAAGTTCTTACCGATAAAAATATTTACTAAAAATAGCCTACATATTTTTTAATTTCAAAACGTATACTACTATTATTCACATATATTTTGGTTGTTTAGTTGGTTGGCTTCAGAACAATATGTATTGTATAAATGGTTAGCACAGGTGTCGCTAGGTTGTAATTATTGAGAGGGTAAGAATAGGGGAACAAACTGAACCCATTTTCACTTTGAATAACGAATAAAAATAATATTTACTCATGATCATAATCATCAATTGTTTCCAGCCTGTGGCCTGGGTCAGTTTAGTAAAATGCCAAAATATTCCTCTATCCTTCCACAATTCTTCTCCTCTCACTTGAACACTTTCTGTTTTTCTGCTCTTCCCACATCTTTCTTGACCTCTCTTGCGATCTTTTTTCTACATTCTTCATTTCCATCATTTTCTTTGACATCCTATCTTTACATGCCCATACCATCTCAGTCTTTCTTCCTCTAATACCTCACGTACTCCCTGTAGCCCCAATCTTTCCCGGATAACTTCATTCCCATCACCTCAAATGAATAACACAAATAATATAATAACATAAATTAATTCTATCAGTCACAAAAATAAGTAGCCTTAATAATTTAAGTTTTACATTGCTCCAAACATTGATTTACAATTTTCTGAATAAAACAATTAACTTTTTATTTTATGATACTAAGAGTGTCCCATTTGTGTAGATTATTAGGGAAGACATCATGATCCACCTTCTAACGGTGCCTGTGTTGATTAACTTACTGTGTCAGACTAATTTTTAAACTGAAATAAAAAATTATGCATGAAAGAAACAGGTAACTAAAAATATGGCTTGTATTACAATAAAAATCTGTAAAATTAAACCCCCAATAAAGTACCATAGGCCCCTCTGTTTATCAAATTTAGTCAAAACAATTATAAAACAATTTATTTGATTTTAATATATATTACCTTTTGGTTGTAATGGTCTTAATGAAATGTGTGTGGGTCAATGGTTTATTTTACTTTTTGAGCTCCAACTATGAAGTAAAAGTGAAAGCAGACAATTTGTTTGTATTTTGTGCAGAACTACGATGGGCTGATCGTCAGGTCAGACACTAAGGTGACAGGGGATGTGATTGCCGCCTCCTCCACCCTTCGTGTAGTAGGCAGGGCTGGGACAGGGGTGGATAACATTGACATTGATGCGGCCACCAGGAAGGGTGTCATCGTGCTTAAGTAAGTATACAAGATTGTTCTTTTTAAAAAGGAAAAGCTTTAGTATTTTATTTTGAAAATCATTTAGAAACTGGCTTTCACTTAGATAGCACAATTAGCAATAAACAATAAGCTTTGTAACCAATAAATGAATACCAAGTGAATTATTCAGATGTTAGTAAACCATTTAAAACACTACTGTACTTGGAATAAAGCCAAAGACCTTACTTAGTATTCAGTTGAGCTTTTAACATTATTTGAATTTATTAGTTTCAACATATTAACTCAACATAAGATTTATTAAACGTGTGTGTAAACTATTATTATTATTATTTAGCACCGCGTCTTACTACCCATTCGGGTTATACGCACTTACGCTAATGTGTAGGGTGATTGTGAGATGAAATGAAGGACCTACAGTTTAACGTGGAATCCGAACCACGGTGGAGGCCTGGCATTCCCCACATTCACAAGATGCCTTGTCAGAGGTCAAGGAAGGGTTTGGTAATCAGATAAATCTGTACCGGGACCGAGGATTGAACCCCGGCCGCCAGCACAGAAGTCTGACACCTTACCCCTAGACCACCAGGTCACCGTGTGTAAACTAACTTACAGTATATATTTTGGAGTACTTACATTAGACAAACTTAATTTTCAAACCCGAAAGGTAGGAAGGACTCTAGAGTTAAAACACTTGGCTTGGGGTAGTTGCTAATTATACTTATTTTCTAATAAATATGCTCTCACATTATCTTTTTATCATTGTCTCATTAGGTTGCTTTGTTGATGACCTTTGTGTTGAACTTAACGAGCATAGACAAATCAATGTCCCTCTAAACAATGTGCTTTACCATAACATTTTGTTTGCACTCATTTCATCAATTTGGAAAGATATAAATATATTATGAAGTTAAAAGATTGCACTTGTAATATTTTGATTTAATTTTCAATAATGGTATTATGTAAATTAGTTAAATTCCCCAAGATTGATGGACCCATAAGAAAATTATTATTTTGTTTGATTTCAGCGCCCCAGGAGGGAACTCAATCAGTGCCTGTGAACTCACTTGTGCACTCATCGCTAATCTAGCCAGGTGAGCATATATCAATAATGTCACTCAATTTACTCACCTACAGGGAGAAAACAATTGATGACCAGGTTTCACCACTAATTTACCGACATTTATTCTTAAGCTAAAGACACAAATATTTCAACTTGCGCTGAGCCAACAGAGAAGATCATGCTATAAAGTTGAATGAAGTGGAGCTGAGCAAGGTACAAAGTGTAAAATATCTTGGAAGCATGATTAAAGCAAAGATTGGGAGAGGAGAGGATCTAATAAGAAGAGGACAGCAGGGGGGTGGGGTGGTTCTATAGTTGTGTAAGAGACCCGTTAAAGAGAAGAGAAGTGCTCTTGAAGTGTAAGGAAGTGTTGTACAGGGCATACTTTATACCTATTGTCACATACGCAGCAGAAACACGGACATTGAATGTAAGAGAGACTAGGAAAGTGGAGGCCATGGAAACGAAGTTTGTGAGGAGCATGTTAGCAGTCACGAGGAGAAACAAGATTAGGAATGAAGTTATCAGGAGGAGGGAGTACAGAGAGTAAATGAGATAGTAGAGAAAGCAAGACTGAAGTGGTATGGGCATGAAATGAGGATGGAACAGGATAGGGTGTCAAAGAGAATGATGGAAGGAGCAGCTAACAGAAAGTGTGCAAGTAAGAGAAGAGTAATGGAAGCAATTAAAGGAGGAAGAATGTTGGAAGGATAGAGGAAGATGGAGGCATTTTAATAAATTGACTCTGCTACAGGCTGGAAACATTTGATAATGATGATGATGATATATTAATTATGCTAGTGTGGCATGAATGATGAAGGTAGATTTTATGGGAAATGTACTCATATTTGTGTGGATAGAGATTGGGAAACCGTTTAAGAAAAATCCCTCTTGGTACACCCAACAAAGATTCAAACTCTTATATCTGCGTCAATGGCAGTCTAGTCCATTGTGAGTTGACGTCTTGAAGTATTCAACCAACAAAGTGGGTGCAACTAGTTTCAGCAGCCATGATCTCTGATTACTTATGTATCTAGTTATTTTGACGAGGATTTGAAGTATATTATTTAGATGTACCCATGTTAATACAATTATAAAGAAACATTATTTTAAACAGATTTTCAATTGATAGTTGATAAATGTTGGTTTTGATTGTAATGTAAATTTAAGTCTAAAACATTTTCAATGTTTAAAATGGAGTGGTGTAGCTTCTAAGCTATATTCTGAAAATTGAAAAACGACACCTGGACACGGGAATCGAATTCAGGACCTTTGGCTTAGTACGCCAATGCTCTAACCACTGAGCTATCCAAGTATCGTCAATTTTCAGAATATGATATAGAGATGGGGAATTCCTCACTAAAAAGCATAAATAATAGTTTCAACTATTTGATTCTATCACACAAATTGATTTATTTAAGCTAATATATATAGCCTATCGTTGTTTACAGAATCATTTAATAGTTTGTAAAATTAAGTGCAAAGTGTTTACTTGTGTTTTCATTCATGTTGGGAAGTCAACCCCTTTGGGTATGTGACAGTGTTTTTTGGTTGTTAAAAAGTAAAGTGATTTGTTGTTTAGAAACGTTGCTTCAGCCAGCCAGTCTCTAAGGGAAGGTCGCTGGGACAGAAAGCTGTACACTGGCTCGGAGCTGCATGGCAAGACTCTAGCCGTACTGGGACTCGGAAGAATAGGAAGAGAGGTCGCTACAAGGATGCAGGCTTATGGCATGAGGGTGAGGAAACGTTATAAAACACACTCAAGAGTCAGCTTTCTAAACATGAGACACAGAAATATAGAAATAACAATATGTTTGCTGTGGGAATAGGAGATATATGGTGAAATATATTAAATTTTTTGGGGAGGAGTATGTTGAGAAAACAAATATTTATTTTGGTTTATAGCTGTATACAAAAATTTGTGTGGCACCTTTTAATGAATTGTGACTTGTTAGATCTATTTTAAGTCATTATTTAAATAATTTCCAGTGTGAGACCACATTTTCTTAGAAAGGGCTTCTTATAAAATACAGTTTTTTTGTGACCAAAATTAAAAAACAGTTTTTTTTTGTGACCAAAATTAATAATTTTACTATTTTAATATTGTTATTTTGTAGGTATTGATAATCAACCAAAACGACAGCTGCAGATCACATGACTTGACATATGATTACATTAAAGTAGATATAGTAGCTTATCTAACTATCAGATAAAGCCCTTCCTATAATATGTCCTTAAAAACTATAGACGTTTGAGAAACATTCAAACATTAAACACCATAATTGTATTGAAAGGGAGCAGTAGTGTAAAATCCAAGTGTGTCAGGGTCAAAACTGATTGAAGTTGTATCATAATTATGATTGGTGTATTGCAATAGCTGATAGAATCCAATTTTTATATGGATAACCTTATATGATAGCTAGAAAACTTACTTCATCTACTCCCACATATTCATACAGCAACACATGTGATCTGCAGCTGTTACTTTAGATAAATAGATACCTATAGTTAAAACCGATGAAATATTATTAACAATACCTGCTTTGGTGGCCGCATGGTAGATGGCATCTCTCTAGCGTTAGACTAGACTGCCGATGACAGGAAAATGAGGGTTCGAATCCTATTCGGGTGTATTGAGGGCAGTTTCTTACAAAATGGTTTTCCAATTTCCCTCCACGCAAATGTGGGTACATATCCTCTAAATTCAGCATTATTCATCCTTAACTTGTTAAGGTAATTAGTACATATGTGTTTAAAACCAGAACAGGGATTAAGACATGGTGCTATAAAAAACACTAACAATATAGTAAAATATCATTCTTGCTTGCAAAAAAAAAAGCCTGGACATAGGAATCAAACCAAGGACCTTCAACTTTGCACGCCATCCTAGTTCTGGGTTCGATTCTTATGTCTATTTTGTAATTTTTCACTTAATTTAATATGATTATTGTCTCAGGAATGATCCTGTGAACAATCATCACATATCAGTTTGTGATACCAATTAATTAAAATGCAAAAAAAAAAAAAATGTATTTTATAAATATTTCTTCTGACCAAAATTCTACTATAGCTTTGCTTAACTCCCCTGGTGAGAGCTGCAGAAAGAGAACTTAAGTAGGATCAAATGTGTATTTACAATCATATTAAGAGTTCAAATTATTAATACAGTTTGAAATATATGAGGTAAACACATATTGTAGAAATTGAATAAGATAAACTCACCATAAAATAATCCAATCCTATAAAGAGATTACTATAGTGTATTTAATTGCATTTCAGACTATTGGATTTGATCCAATGGTGACAGCTGAAGGAGCAAAAAGTTTCAATGTTGAGAAACTGGAACTGGAGGAGATTTGGCCTCTTGCGGATTATATCACTGTCCACACCCCTCTCATCCCACAGACAAAAAGTAAGTGCAATAAGTAGATCGTATTACTTTCTCAATATAATGTTCCATCTTTGATTTAGGTTGGGTTCAACAATTTAGAATTAAGTATTGTATGGAGTAAATATGATAACTTATTCAGTAGTGAGGTGTCAGGGTGGGCAGGATAAGCTCAGCTATCCCAAAAGGTTTTGAGAAAGGAGAGAAAACATCTTTTTAAATAACACAGATGTGAGATTTAAATTTTAATGGTAATTTTCTAAAGAGTTAGCAAGCGCGCAAAGCGATTATGTCAGTTACTTTTGACGAGATAAGCTGATGTTTTTCCACCTAACGTACCCTGTAGAATCAGGTCTGTGGGGAGCTAGGAGGGTAACACGTGCACAACTGTTTATCTCAGCCCCTGAAGGTGACCAGTAAGCTGGCTATCCCCGACTGATGAGTGTTACATTCTGACCATACAGAGTGTGTTTCAAAGTTTTATTTCAGTGTAGATTAGTGTGATTTGAATTTTATTATTTTATTGAGTTGTTTTAAATTTTGTACTATAATATGTTTTAGAATTTAGTGTATACGAAAATTAGATATTTCACAGAAGATAAAGTAAAAAATACAAAAAATGATATTATTATTATTATTGATAATAATAGTAGTTGTCTGCCAGTACTGTATTATATAAATTCATAAAAATCCCATTTACAACATCATGACACAGCTTACTGAAAAATTATCATCACGCTTTGCCATTGAACTTAATACTTTATTAAGAAGATATTAAATTGTAATTTAAAACTTGGCCATACCAAAGGGGGGTGTTTAGGAAGATCCGCAACCCCTCCCATCCCAAACATATCATTATTAAAGATTTACTTTTTGCCTTCCTCATTTCTATGCTTGTAGTTTATTGCACTTTAATAAAAACACTATCCTTATGACCTTATATTATTTTTATTCTGTTAAGGGACTTCCCCACAAACATTTGCATTGGAGGTAGAACCCTTCTGTCAATCTGTATTGGTGGTCACACACTGTATTCAGACAATCTCATAATATACTGGGTTGCCAATATGAGATGTGTGCAATGAGAGTATATTTTTCCTAAATGGTTTTCCACTCGCTTAAAATAAATGTGTGAATATTTCCTCTAAAATTCTAACTTACTCATCCCTATCTAATTATCAAAAATATGAGATAGAAAGGGGGAAAAAAATCTCGTTTTAAAATTAATGTATGGCTCTGCTTCTCAAATAAACAAATATACTTGGATAAAGACACTTGAGGTTTCACTAGAATTTTGTTAATTTTGATTTTAAAGGAAAATTGGCGCCAAACGGCTATAGTAAATTAAACATTGAAAGAAGGATATCGGGCCAAGGCTTACACAGTTCCCAGGCCTAAAAGTTCACCATTAAAACACAACAAAACACATAATTATATAATTTTCAGGGTACATCAGTCCGCTTATTCAGCATAAGAGAGTAAAACAAAGCTAAGCTGTCATTATCACACTAATTAATTTTTGTCTAAACCCTTCAAAATTAATAAAGAAAGTTGACACAACATAAAAATATTTCACTATACTTTTTCAGATTTAATAAATAATGAAGTTCTAACCAAGTGCAAGAAAGGTGTCCGTATTGTTAATGTCGCTCGAGGAGGAATCGTAGATGAATCAGCTCTACTGAGCGCTCTCAAGGTAAATACCGATTCTAATTTATTATCTGACAAAATAGTTGGCAAGATGGGTGATAGCCACCAGACTTCTATGAGTGAGTCTGCTAATCATTTCTCATCCATTTCACAATGATTTAGTCTAGTACTATAACCCAAATAAACTTTTTATCACATTTAATAGAAAGTTTGATTAAAGACTTACTTGGTCCCTTCCACCCAGTCTCCAAGATATTAGTACTCATCAGCACAATTGAAGTTTTGTGAAAGCAGTGATGTTTTGCGAATAGTCTTTTTTTAGAGTTGGCTCAAATCTACTATTTAATAATCTGGATCTCGAATTTGAATCTTGGAAAAAATTATGAACTGAACCAACATTAATTAGTATTAGAGCTCTAAAACAAATTTCACTTGAAAAATTGAAACAACTTTTTTTAAAGGATTTGAATCTTGAATTCAAGATGTTGTCGAATTATCGAATATTCTTAGGGATTTGAGGCTTTCATACCTACTTTTTTTTTTATTACTAACTTATTCAACACCAAGGTTATTAACAATTTACCATGGTAAGTAGGGATTTAGAAGGCAGCTTTGAGGAAATGTACCGGCATTAGCATGTAAAGGAGCTCTAAAAACTACAGTGACAAATCAAATGAGATTCGAACCTCAGCCTCCCAATAATTTACAGTATACTCTTCTATTGCATGTTTGACACCTTAGACCAACGATTTTCAACCTTTTTCAACTCACAGGAGGCGCTAGAGTTGTCAAGACACACCATCAGTTTTTATTAGAGTAATCAGTTATTTGTCTATAGCCCATAGAGATATTGAGATGCGTTGTTATTATTATTATTATTATTATTAGCACCACGTCTTACTACCCGTTCGGGTTATATGCACTTACACTAATGTGTAATGGTAGGATGATTGTGAGAAGAAATGAAGGACCTACAGTTTAACGTGGAATCCGAACCAAGGTGGAGGCCTGGCATTCCCCACATTCACAAGATGTCTAGTCAGAGGTGAAGGAAGGGTTTGGTAATCAGATAAATATGTGCCGGGACCGAGGATTGAACCCCGGCCGCCAGCACAGAAGTCTGACACCTTACACCTAGACCGCCAGGTCACCCCTTGAGATGCGTAGTTAAAAAGATAATAATAAAAGTACCATAGTATTATAGATCGAATACTTGACAATCTGGTCTTTAACAAAACAGCAGACATAGGTGCATTCTGGCCTTCTTAGCTATGAACAGAGTCCAGGGTTTAATCCTCGTCTAAATGCACTTTGGCAATTCTTTTCCTACAGGGAAGATTATTACAGTAGAGTCCCGAAATCCTGTTTTATCCGCTATATATAAAACGTGCTATTGGCATGACCTCAACGCAAGGAAGAGAAGCAAAGTTGGGAAACAAATTCCCGATCACAAAGTTTTTTTAAACAGTGACTTTTGCATTTTGCATGCCACAGTATATAATAAAAGTTGTATTTAATCGATTTCAAATTCTTTGTTCTGGTTATATGAATAAAAGTTTTGTAATTTATTGCATAATTTACACTTTGGAGTAATTACTAATCCTTATTTCATATCTAATCTGCACTTCCATATAATTTTGATTTGTCTAGTTCCATCCCCTCCCCTTGTTTTCGTATTATCTGATATTTAGGTTATCCGACCTTCCCTCGGTCCTATTTAGCTCACAGTCTGTACTTCTTTTTATCACAAACAATGTATTTTATTCAAATTCACTTTACTAATCTTGTTCTGTTACGTTATCATTCAATTGATCACACTTTAATAAGTGTATCACCCGCATTTGTGGTCACATAGTTTAATGAGTCAATCTCTTGTTGGACTGGTACTGGGAAGATAAGGGTTTGAATCCTGGTGAGATGAACCCATGGTAGTGTATCTTAATTGATTCCCCACATTGCGTTCCAACTAAACACTGGTACATTTCCTCTCAAACTCTACCTTCCCTTTTACATTAGCATAATTAATGTATGTAACTAACCCAAACGGGTACTAAGATGCGGAAGGCACGGGGATACTACTTACTACTTACTACTACCAACTACAACTAACACCTACTACTACCACCACCCACAACCCACCAACCACCACCCACCACCCACCACCACTACCACAACAAGCCTTAGGTATCACTTTTAGTAATTCTCAGTGTGTTATATCATGTATTAAATTACATTCCAGGACGGTCGTTGCGGTGGTGCTGCTCTAGACGTGTTTGTAGAGGAACCCCCTAAGCACCCTGTGACATTGGAACTGATCCAACACCCCAAGGTAGTGGCTACCCCCCACCTGGGAGCCAGCACAGACGAGGCCCAACAGAGGGTGGCGGTAGAGATAGCCGAGCAGTTTATTGCGCTGGCATCCAACTGCAGACCAGAAGATCGAGCCAAGTACCAAGTGACCGGAGTCGTCAATGCGCCAGTGCTGGCCGCTGCCATGGTGCCTTCCAATGCCCCGTGGATCTCCCTCGCCAAGGAAATAGGAAGACTGATGGCCAAGATGGTTCAAGGGGTGATCCCTGCTACACAAATTGACATTAAGACTACCGGTAAGAACACGCCTTTAAATAATATTAATTTCAATTTGCTTTACTATACTATTGGCTAACAGCCAACAGACCTATAACAGGCCAGCACTGATAGATATATAAAAGGACAATAACAAATAAGTTATACAATATAAATATTGGCAGCTAAAATACTCATTTCCGTTCAATTAATGCCATTCTAATCTGATATGTGCATTACAACTTAATATTAGTAATAGAAAGAAATTGAAGTAGTTTATTATTACTACCCGTTTAGATTATACACTTATGGTTTTAGGAATTAGAAGGGTTATATTCATAGGAAGTGTACCTGCATTTGTGTGGAGAGTGGAAAATCATTTTGAAAAAAAGAATAAACACCCTCAGTTCACCCGACCAAAATCCAAAACTCGATCTTCCAGTCATTGATAGTCTAGTTTACGGCGAGAGTAGCGCATTAGACCTTGAGGGCTTTGAAGTAATTGAATTGTGGTTTGTGGAAATAACTTGATTTATTAGCTTAGGATGAAATATTTCAAACAATTGTTTAATGATAAACACTATGGTATCAGCCCACAATCGAGCCGTACTGACTGAGCAGCCTTCGTCTTTTCGCAAATATAGTGCCAACTTTGCAGACAAAGGGTATCATGTGGTCAGCACAATGAATCCTCAGGCATTTTCTAAATAATTCAATTAACAAAAAATATTTAAAATCTAATTTAGCTCTGAGAATATTTCACACATTTTATTTGGGTTCACTTTGAATTGATAAAAGTAGACACTGCACACTCCTTAGTATAATACGAGCTTTTTCATCATTTCACCAATATATTTGTAGGCATAGACAGTATTTCCCCGCCCTCTCTCTCCAGCAATCTCTCCTGTAGAGTATGGCGCTAACCGTGTTGTTTTGGTTGAAATAGGCCGAGAACTGGAGAGCATGAAGTTCCTGAGCACGGCGGTCTTGGCTGGGATGCTCACTGGCCACACTAAGAATGGACTGAACCTCATCAACGCCCCTGCACTGGCCAAAGAGGCTGGGATACAAGTGTCCTTAAAACACGACTCTAGCAAAGAGTCGCAATTTATGGAAGTGACAGTGAAACACGCCAAGATGGGCTCGCACAGTGCTAGAGGTAAGGGTTATCATACCAAGACACATGTGAGCGAGCACATTCCTTATAAAGTAGAAGATTGTATCAAAATAAGATTTCTTGAAAAGTAATGAATGTAAAGATAAATACAATCCTTACTATGCAAATGTGTATTTAAATATTAAAAAATATTACATTTAGGGTGCGATGACAACTAGAATACCTTTTAACTTTTATTTTACTACCCTGAGCAAATCTGATTGACTTCGCCTTCTACCGTTAAAAGTGCCAGAGCCAATGAGATTGCTTTTCGAGACTTGCATTAGTTCTGACGTTACCATAAGATAAGGTAGGAGTGTATTATGTTACAAGAACGAGAACATTCTTCCCCAGCATGGAACTTTAAATGCAGATAAGAACAAACTGAAAAATCTCTTCATAAATAAAAGGCTGGCGATTTTTCTTTTACAACTTTAATATGATTAAATTGCCATAGCACTCTTGGAAAATGAATCCGGTAAAGGTGAAAAAA